>APFE031219592.1:84464-130935 GCA_000404065.3 Pinus taeda
AGGGATATCATCTGAGGGATCTTGGCAAGGGAGCCATGGTTACATGCTGTCCTTGGAAGTTTTTTGAAATTTCATCACCTTTTACAAAAATTTGAAAAATGGCCTTGGCTTTAAAAACAGAGTTTTTAAATCCAAGGTGAAAATTAACTGTTCAAGATAGAAATTTGCGAAGAAACACCTTTAAAATCATCCCTCTGGCTTGCTGAACATTTATTGACCTTCAGAGACATGACCTTGAAGACAAACTTGACCAAAACCCTAGACCTAGGAATTTGACGTCAAGACAAGACAAGACAATTTTGAAAGAGTTTAATGACTGAAATGACTTTGATCCAGCAATGCCAAGAGGGGGAAAAAGACACCAGCTCCTCCATCAGGGTTATGGCATGCCTAATGGGATGCAAAAAATGACACTGATGAGACACCTACCTATGCAAATGCAAAGAGCTTTGATCGCTGATGGAGGGCTACTAGACCGACTCTAACAGACTACAAATTCATCGTCATCAAACTCATCTTGCTTAGAGAGGAAATTCTACTTATTGAACCCTTTCTTTTTGTATACCATCCTTCTAGGATTTTCTTCATCATCACTATCATGCTTATGAGGACATTTTGCAGCGTAATGACCTATTTTTCCACACTTGAAACAAATAAGAGGGTATTTACCTTTTAGCTTAGATCCTTTCTTCAATCTTCGTACAAATTGTGCCAATTCGAATTCAACATCAGAGTCATCACTACTGACATTCCTTTCTTTCCCCTCTTTTGATTTTGAGGCCTTGAATGCTGCATCTTTGGAACTTGGGCAACCTTTTCTCATCTCATAGGCAATGAGGATTCCATGGAGTTCATCCATCTTAAGAGTATCCAGATCCTTCATTTCTTCTACGGCACTTACTTTGGAGTCAAATCTGTCTGGGAGAGATCTTAAGACCTTTTGAACAATGGTGGTTTCTTCAATGTTTTCTTCCAATCCTTTAAGAGATTTGACCACTTCAGCTACACAGAGAAAGTATGATACAATATCTTCTTCATCATTCATTTTCAGACTTTCAAATTTCCTTCTATGAGTTTGAAGCTTTGCCTTCTTGACTTTGGAGTCCCCGTCGTATAAGCCAATTAGCTTATCCCATACTTCTTTGGCAGAGTTACAATTCATGACTTTTGTAAATTCAGAATCAGTGATTCCACTAGTGATGGAGTTTAAGGCTTTTGCATTTGCAACGTAGACTTTCCTCTCATCTTGATCTGTTGGAAGAGTGGAAGGAGCTATGGACTCATTTAAGACCGAATGCCAAACTTTAGGTCCAAGGGACATTAAGTAGTAGGAAATTCTCTTTTTCCAGAAACCAAAATTTGTGCCATCGAACAGAGGAGGGCTTCCTAACACTTCTTGATTTCTCATCATGACTAAGAATCCTTCTTCAAGTTGTTAGGCTGATATGAAGAAGCCTGCTCTGATACCAATTGTTATAAATACTGAGAGGGGGGTGAATCAGTATTTCTTTTCAATTATTATTTTTATCAATTGAAAACATTTATATTTGGAACACAAAAATAAATAACAGGAATAGATGCTTTTATTAATGTGATCTTTGCAATAAATCAAGTACAAAATATATATATGATTTCAATCAGTTGCCAAGCACCAACTTGGACTCTTTGTGAGGCTCCAACCTCCAAAGCACCAACTATGTCTTGTCAAGGCACCAACCTTGAATTTAGGAGCACCAACTCCCAGGACACCAATCCTTTCAATTCTGAGGCACCAACCTCAAAGGCTTCAACCCTCTGCTGTAACTGTCTAGATCTGTTTGGTTGTAATTCTCTGCTCCCAACCCTGCTGGACCTATGACTTACTTTTGTCCTCCTGTTCCTTCCACTTTTGCCAGAACTTCGACTCCCTATTTTTCTTACAGTTCACCAGCAACATTAAACTTTCCTTGTTCTCTGTTTTATATGCCTAATATGCCTGACCTTTGGCTTCCTCCTTGCTCTCTTGAGCTTCAGCTTCCTCAACGCTCGCTTGATCTTTCAGCTTCCTCTGCACTCACTCTTCGGCTTCCTCTGTCTCTTCGAATTCATCAATACTCACAGGACACATTAATTAGGAAGAGAGGCCATCTTTATTATTATTCAAACAATAGACTTATTCTTTACGACAATCGCAACATTCATGGAGGTCTTTATAAGTCGTGCCCATAGTATAGTCAATGGCCAATAGCCGATTCCACTACTGGATGCGATATGATTGTAAACTGTTTTTAATGAATCCATTAGGTACATAGTAATATCGCAATCGCAGTTTATAGTGTGCCATCCCTTTATAACTTGCAATACATATCTTCCGACATGGCGGACGCGTTATTACAATAGGGCGTATTACAATGGAGCAGCGGGTCCGCGATATTATCGCAATCGGAGTTTTAACGTGACAAGGCCTTAAACACTACGATACATAACTCCCGATACGACGGACGTGATATACCATTAGGGCGCAATATAATAGGAGTCCTTGTTCCGCACCGTCGATTTCTTCTATATTAGATCTGACGATCAACACTCGGTCCGATCAACACAATCCATCGGAAGCTTGTTGCGCCGTAGATCTCTTCTCTCCAGATCTAATGGTCCCGACTTAACCCGACCAACCCAAAATCGTTCATTGATCCTTCGTCGTTGACAAACCCGCGCTAGATCCAACGGTCTACATGCATTTCAGGTGGACTACTTGCACAAGAGTTACCCGCCTGAAATGAGCGGTTTTTCTCTCTCTTCTAGTTGCTATGTGTCAACCATTGAATGGAATCGGGCGCTCTCCTCTAAATACCACTTACCATTTTGCATCCACCCGAAAACCACTGCCACTATTACAAACCCGCCTTTTGGAATATAACCACATGCATTAGTCAATCACTTAAATAAAGTGCTTAATCGTTTAACCACGAGATTAATTGTTAACTCCTCCGTTATGGCTCTTACTCTTAGCATATGCAATACTTCCGATAGTTTTTCCTTTGGCTTCCGATATCTCTACTCCTCCAGATTCCTTTTCCACTAGAACGAAAACTCATCTCCGTCGTTCATCTTTTATACAACACTCCTGGTCTGACAACTTCCAATATTCTCTACTCTGGTATGTTCCTCTTTGCTTCTTTTGATGAATTCTTCCTCTCGGTTCTTCTTGGGCATACATTACACACGATACTCCCGATATGGCTCCTCCAATGTGGCTCCTCCTCAATCTTCCGCTCTTACACTTACTTGGCTTTCCTTCTCTGCTTTGGTAGCTCTGCTCTGATAGCTCCTTGGCTTCATATTGCCATTAATGACAATTTAGATCAACATGGGCAGATTCTAAACAGTTTGGGAGATATTAAAATAATTAATATTTTTAACGGAGTCCCTAAGTCTAAACTTAGGGAAAATAAAATATGAATGTGTATTAATATAAAACTATGTTAGAATGGTCCAAAAGTCATGGATCAAGCCAAATCTAATCTTAGTTGTTGATTAGGGACTTAATCTTGGCCGTTGATTTGTCAACGAGAAAATTATAAGAGGCGGGTTGAGGGTCACTTGGACACTGAGGGAGACCAGTCAGTTCAATTTCTGGAGCGTGGTTAGCTGCGAAATTGAACCAGTGGTCTGGTGAGCAGTAAGGAGGTAGCAAGTACGGAGCAGAGAGGCGGGATCAGCCACTAGAGATCAGCGCAGAGGCAGGAGAGGCAGACACAAAGGCAGCAGGAGAGGCAGTAGTCACTTGCTAGGCCTGTGTGAGTGACGCAGAGAGGCCCAGGGCTGACGCAGTCGAGCAGGAGCTGACGCAGAGGGTTTGAGAGCCACGCAGAGGTCAGCCGGGCTGACACTGGGATTGGGAGAAGTGTTGGAGAATTATTTCTCTCTGTGGGTAAGCCAGTTTGGCACCCTATTGTATAGAACAATTGTTGAATAATAAAATCCTCCCTTGTTGCACCGGTTTTCCCACATTGGGTTTTTCCGGGAACTATTGTCCAAAATAGTTGTGTCAATGTGTTGATGCTTGTGCATATGTTTGTTTCTGTATTACGGTGTGATATCTGCATCAGTATTTATTTTAATGTTTATTGAAGTAATTTTATAAATAACTTATTGTGGAATAAGTAGGAAAAATAAATTAGTTACTGCAGTGATAGAATTTTCACAAGAACGAAAAGTACGAGGAGGCAATGGCGAGGGCCAAGAGCATCGCCTTTGACAGGGTCAAGGACCATGTAGTACCACATATTGTCGAAAAGGACAGGCAAATGCGATGTGGGAGGCCCTGACGAAATTGTATCAGCATACTTCCGTGCAGAGGAAGATGCTACCAGAAAATCAGTTGCGGTCATACCAGATGCAGAAGGGAGAACAGATAGACACCTTCCTCGATCGATTGAAGGAGATCCGAGATCCGCTGACTTCCACAAGGGCCACTCCAGATGAGGAGATGTTGGTGAGGACCGCATTGAACGCAGTCTCAGAGGATTGGAAGGTATTTGTCCAGAGCATATTGGGCAAGTCGACCCTCCAGATTGGGAGGTATTTGTCCAGAGCATACTAGGCAGGTCGACCCTTCCAAATTGGGGCAAACTATGGGCGGCTTTTCGTCAAGAAGAGATCCGAAGGCTAACCAAGGCGGGAAGCACCAGCAAGGGGGTCAGAATCAATAAGGAGGAAGAGGAGGATGCTGCCCTAGCATCTGCGGGGAAGCAGGAGAAACGGAAGAAGAAGGACCTCGCCAAGGTCAAATGCTTCCACTGTGGGGAACTGAGTCACTATGCGAGCCAGTGTCCGAGGAAGAAGAGCAAGGGAGAGACTTCTAAAACCAAGGTTGTGCTAGCAAGGTCGGAGAAAGAAGTGGAGACAAATGATGACTGTGCCATGAGTGCTCATGTGCAACTTGAGAGGAAGTGGGGAGACATCGAGTTGTAGTCAGACGGACTACAGAGATGGGGGGGAGGATCCTCGAGGTACCCAACCTCTTGGATTGTACCTTGCTACGGGAGCCCCGAAGAGGAGTAGCAGCACTGGCAGATGTCAATAGAGACGGATGCGGATGGAACGACAGAGAGGGCTACAATGCAGGAGTCCCGAGACAGTGTGAGGCAGCAATGCGAGATGTATGGAGTTGTTGTCACCGACAGAGGGAGTTTCATCATCGGGAGTGTCTCTAGCCTGACAGAGATGTCAGAATTGGGAGATCAATTACTTACTTCTCAGTAACTGAGTTGCAGTGCAACAGTTGGCAATTGCAGTGCTATGGGCAGCATGATGAGATGGGATGTAGTGCAGATATAACAGTGGTAGTGGCAGGGCCATGGGCAGCAGCACGGATGTAGAGGGAGTTGTCGTACGGATGCAGTAGTGGCAGTGGCAGCGCCATGGGTAGCAATACATGATGCAGCAACGGAGAGGATTTTGGGCAGCAGGCCTAGCATCAGCACAGGGACTGATGTCGGATGATCAGGGTGATGCTCAGTGAGGAGTATTACTAGAGCACAGTCCTTGCTAAGAGGAAGTGTTGATTTGGGGTAGCATCAGATGTGCTCTAGCCACGAAAATTGGTGGAGAGGCTAAAGCACATGAGATCTCTAAGATCCAGAAATGGTTTGGGCAGAATCTAACCAGTTTGGGAGATATTAAAATAATTAATATTTTTAATGGAGTCCCTAAATATAAACTTAGGGAAAATAAAATATTAATGTGAATTAATATAAAACTGAGTTAGAATGGTCCAAAAGTCATGGATCAAGCCAAATCTAATCTTAGCCATTGATTAGGGACTTAATCTCGCCTGTTGAATTGTCAACAAGAAAAGTATAAGAGGAGGCTTGAGGGTCACTTGGAGAACACACCGAGTTGATTAAGAATTCAATTTTCTAGGGCAGGGCTTGCTGAGGAAATTGAAGGAGTAATCAGAGTTGCAGCTAAGGGGACAGTGAATGCAGTAGCAAAGCGGCAGAGATAGTACTGGGAGCATCAACGCGGAAGTCGGGAGAGGGTTGATGCAGAAGCAGGTAGAGGCCACGCAGAGGCAGCCAGGAGCTGCGCAGAGCCTGATGAGGATCAGCGTGGGAGACGCAGAGGCTCCACAAGCTGACACAGAGCCCAGAGAGGCAGACGTTGAGCCAGAGAAGCTAACGCACACCCTAGAGGTTGACGCTGGGAGATTTTGTGGGGCAGATTAGGGCTGATAATTGTCTCCGACTAAGAGGCACTACTACCGAGGGCATTCTCTACTGGGTGAGCCATTTCTGGCACCTAAATTGTATTCTAGAACTGCTTAATAATAAAACCATCAGATAGCTGCACCAGTTTTCCCGCATTGGGTTTTTTCGGGGACATTAGTCCAAAAATAACAGTGTCACTTGTGTGCTTGTTTTTCCTTCAATTGATGATCTGTATGTTTCGAGACTGTACTTGTATTTATTTTCAGTATTTACATGGTAAATAACTTGTTAAATTTTTTTTTCTAAATATGTCTAAAATCTATTACTGTAACAAAATGATGATACATGGAGGCACTGGCCTCTGCAGTTCTTAGCCAAAGTTCATGGCATATTGCAACCAAAACAAAATGAAGACTGCCTAGAAGAGGGAAACCAGTCCAGTCCAAAATAGATTTGTTGCCCTCGCAGGGGAAACTAGCATGTGAACATAGTGTGATATTCTTTTGAAAACAGCTTCAGAACTAACTATTTTGCTCAAAAATGCAGAAATAAACCCATAAGACTGGGTGTTGGGAACCTGAAACCTGAAGAAACGTGTTGGTTTAGTTGTCATTTGGTGTCGATGGGTGTTCTTCAAGAATTAGGCACCTGTAGGCATCGAGGTCATCCTCTTCTTTTTGCAGTTCACCCATGTCTTCCTTCTCACTCTTGCTGAACGTGGGGTGGTCCAGATTTTCTCGATTCTGCTTCGCTACTATTAGAATTGAGAGCAGAAGGCTCGCCCTGAGCAGTGTCGTTCTTCTCCATTGCACTAGTGGGACGTCCTTCAGCGATGGAAGGCTCCTCCTAAAATGTAACTGTTATGGTGGCCTTGATAAGAGGTAGACCCAAAGAGCATTGGTATGTGAAGTGAGTTGTATAACTAGAATGCTGAGAGCTGGAAGGGAGAGCAGTAGCTAATGGACAGGTTTGCAAAGGCTGGGAGCTAACAACGCGAGTACGACCCGTGCCACTACGTGTATCACGATAACAAGCCGAGAAATGATTTGACGAGGGGGAGGAGTCGTCAGAGACGGTTGAGGGCAAAGAATGGAGCATTTTGCCTCTGCTGCTGCCCCTCCTGCAACACATTCACTGACGCAGCCAAGGCATAATTTCATAGGGAGAAAGGGACTGACTGTGAGGAGTAGGCACGAAGTAGAAATGGTCACTTAGGGTGGCGTTATCAAAGGCGGAAGGCTCAGAAGCGAGGGTCAAGTTACATAATAGGTTCTGCGAATAGTGGTTGCCCTTCCTGAACTCTATACAATAAAGAATTTGGCATCTCCTGCCTGTTGTTGTGCGAGTGTTTGGCTCCACAACAACCAGGGGGCACTTACATTTCAGAGGCAGAGGAGCATAAACAGACGAGGATGCGGGCCGAAGAGTGCCTGAGGTCTCCATAATGAAGAGTCGAGGTGGGATGGCAATGGTATATTGATGTGAGTGCAGCATTTGAGCGCATTTATGAAGGGTTGTAAGAAATTTTTATGGCACGGTGTGTGAGATTACGGGAGGCCATGTGGCTATGCCACTTGTCGGCCCATATCTCCACCATCACATCAACCATTGAAAACACCCACATCTGGGAGTAAATAACTTGTTAATTAACAGAACAAGTAGGAAGAAATAAATCAGAAAGTACAAGAAGGATTTCTAACAGTTAGACTTGGAAATTCCAACAGGTATTTGGAGGAGAGGTCCCAGATAAGTTTCGAGAATTTTTCAACTAGTATTCAGGCCAGAAATCCTCTTTCGTTCAGCAGTGCATTTTATTACTCAGCTAGTAATTTGCACCATTTTGGGGGGGGGGGGGGTTTCAAGTGGTTGGTCTAGGGTAGATTCCTTTATGGGTTTGCTAAGCAAATTGTGGACAGGCACCAACTACAATTTCAAGAGGTTCTAAGCACAAAAGTGGAAGATATCACCATTTTCTTCCAGCAACACAAGCAGGAATTTACTAGGTCTGCACAGAGCTTAGTTGGGATGATACTCTTTCCCAAGTTCCTCTCTCCCTCACTATATTGTACTTATCCAGCTCAAATTTTGATATAAAGACCCAGTTTTGGTATCAATATATGTCTATCTGATATTTATGAATGTTTGCAATTTTTGGGTGTTGTTCATGAGCATGTTTTTCTGTTATTCACTGTTAATTTCCTATTAGGTATATTACACACCAAGAGTCATGGTTGCAATTCAACTTTGGACATTGATATTTGGTAAGGATATTGTCATCACATAAGGTTCGATTATTATTTGAAATGGTTCATACATAAAGGCATGTGCATTGTCTAATTATATATAATATGGTAAGTGGTTGGTTGGGTCTGATCAAGAAATTCAATGGTTACCACTAAGTCTTTCATTCACACATTCTCCACTTCAGAAACGTGTTGATAACTTGAGACTCGAAGATAATAAGGGTTTCTTTTACTAAGAAGTCCGTTGTTAGGGCTTTTCATATCAAGAAGTTTGGGCTATAGCCTTAGTCACCAGGTTCAGTGAATTTGAACAAATAAGTTCGAAATTCGCCAAACTTCAAACGAATACAAACTTATTCATTCAAGTTCGCCGAACTTTATGGCAAACTCGAACTTCAATCTGAATTTGAATTTAAAGGTGAATATAATCGATTAAGTTCGTTTCAGGTTCGATAAAAATCGTTTTGGTTCAATTTAAAAAAATTCGAATTGAATTATTGCGGGCCCGTTTTGCTTTAGGTTTCATTGTTTGTGGACGCCAGGTTTTAGGTTTCAATGCTCATTGTTTGCGAAGGGTTATACAGATACCTACCAATCTACCACCGAGCGACGTTGCAGCATGCGACAACGACCACTGACCTCAGGTCCTCAAGTTTCAACCGAACGACCAGTCCGGACTCCGCGTGAGCAAGCTGCAACATACACACTACAGTCTACAGGTTCGGTTACACTTTGCTGTAGCCTGTAGGTGATGTTTAAGGAAAAGAAAATTTAAACCTCCTTGCAATGTTCTGGGTTTAGCAATCAAATGCAGACAAATTGTTCACTTCCATGACAAATCTTGATGGTTACATTGCTCGATTATGTTGGTGTTGTTGAAATAACGTACTGTGTGGTATGGGTTCTGGAAACAAAGGAATTTTTTGTTTGAATGCATTGCTCCTTCAAACTTCCTACCTATTTCATTCGCAATAAAAGCATTTTCTGTGGGCTTCATTTTAAAATAAAGTCGAAAGATTTTTTCATACAATTTCCTTTTCCATGAACTGCCATTTCTTCTCTTTTCTGTTTCTTTCCATGATATCCATTTCCATGAACTACCAATTCTTCTCTTTTTTGTTTCTTTCCACAATATCCCTGGAATTAAGACAACCTTTTTGGAACATGCAGAGATTCAATTATCATTTCCATGGAGTGCCATCTCTGCTCTGTTCTGCTTCCTTCCATATTATCCCTTGTCATTAAGTGCTGAAGGCTAACATAAATGGAAAAAAATATACATTTCAAATAGATAAGTAGAAAACAGAGACTTATAACAAAAACTACTGCTAAGAGACTTATTCAAACAGAAAGAGGAGGCTTATCAGTCCTTCCTTTCAATACTATTATTTGCTGCTTCAGCTGAGAGAACTATTAAATCAGAAAGAAGGAGGCTTATTAGTCCTTCCTTTCAATTGCTATTATTTGCTGCTTGAACTGCCATCATACTCATTTGGCACTTTCTTGATGAAGCACTCCCTTTTCTTTATGCACTTGGAATAGTCAAGGTCAACTCTTTTCAAAGTAGGCTATAGGTAGTCCAAATTTAACTGAATCTGGGTCTGAAGTGCTATGACATGCTTGCCTAGTCCAGCAGCAGCTTATGCTCTTTCCTGGTGTCTGCTTCTGCTTTGATATAGTCTGCTTTAGCTTTCCGGAAAGTTTCATTCATGTACACTCTCAAGTCTCTTTTCATCTACATTTTTACCCAGTTCTGTCAGGCTAAATGATGTACCAACAGACTGTTCGTCCAAACATCAGAAATTTATTTAGCAATAGTTTAAGTTTTAACTTTAGAAATTTAATGCAATGGATAATAGACAGCAGCCTTTACAAATAGATAGTTTCATTCAAACTTGAATAGACAGAGCAGATTGGAAGATGGAAGTTTGGAACTTGATATTTAGTTGATTTTTCTTTTATGTTTCATTCTACAAAAAAAAAAACTAATTAAAATGTAAATTCAAAAAATTGCAGAGATTTCAGACTTCAAACCTTCACCAGTTTTCAACAATCAGAGGTTCAGAACCTTCAAATTTCAATGGCACCCCCAAAATCAACTGCTGTAGCTTGGAATTTTGTCAAAAAAGATGGTTATAATCTTTCATGTCAGCTGTGTGAACATGATTTCACTGGCACTTTAACTAGAGCAGTGGATCACCTTCTTGGAATTAGCAATGGAAGTGGAGGTGGTGTTGAAGCCTGCACTAAGATCACTTATGAACAAAAAGCCACAATGGAGAAAGACCATTCCAATTCACAGATGCAAAAGGAGAAAAGGGTAAATAAGAGGCAGCGAATTGAGAGGGAGATTGCCATGTCTTCCTCCAACACCATTAATTCAACCTCAAACATTGGTGGATCAAGTTCTACTCAAGCAAAAACGGGTGGAACCAAAACATTAAATCAATTGTGGAAACTTGTTGAAAAACAAGAAGTCGATGATGTTGTTGCAGAATTCTTTTATGCATGTGGAATTCCCTTTAATGTGACGAGGAGTCCATATCTTAAAAATGTAATTAAAAAGGCCATTGATTTTGGGAAGGGCTATGTTCCTCCCGGATCTGAAGCTTTAAGGACAACTTTGCTAAAGAAAGCAAAAGACAAAGTGATAGGAAAGTTGGCTGGGATTAAAGAGTCTTGGAAGATTACAAGATGCACAATTTTGAGTGATGGTTGGTCAGATTTGTGTCATCGCCCATTGATCAATGTGCTTGTTTATAGGCCTCATGGGGTACTTTTCTTGAAGACAGTAAATGCAATGGATCGAGTGAAGACATCAAAATTTTATTTTTGGAATTTTGGATGAAGTGATTCAAGAGGTTGGGGAGGAAAATGTTGTCCATATTATTACAGATAATGCATCAAATTGTGTTGGTGCAGGGAAGCTAATTATGGAAAAGTATAATCAGATTTATTGGACCCCTTGTGCAGCTCACTGCTTGGATTTAATGTTGCATGACTTAGCCAAATTTCCTATGAGACAATCCAAAAAGCCAAAACAATTGCAAACTTCATCATCAACCATCGTCTCACTTTGAGCATATACAGGAAGAATGCATCAAAAGAGTTGTTGAGGCCTTGTGATACAAGGTTTGCCACTTTTTATATTACTCTGAAAAGAGTTGTTGAGGAAAAAGCGAGCCTACGAGCTGTTTTTTGCAACACTGAGTGGGAGAGATCTACCCTTTCAAAAGAAACTAAGGGGAAAAATGTTGAACAAATAGTGCTCAATAATGGCTTTTGGGAAAATGCAAACAAGGCTTTAAAAATTTGTGGCCCAATTGTTAATGTGCTTCGCATGGTTGATGGTGACAAACCTTGTATGAGTTTTGTTTATGAAAGCATTGATCGTTGCAAAGAGACCATTGCAACTGCTTTTAATAATGTGGAAGTTGATTACCAAGAGATATGGGATTTAATTGATCAAGGATGGAAGATGATGCATAGTCCATTGCATGTAGTAGCGTGCTATTTGGACCCTAGATTGTTTGGGTTACCAAGACATAGGGATGAAGAAGTCATGAATGGACTTATCCAGGCTATTTAGAAGCTAAATCCAGATCCAGAAATTGCAGGTTTGGTCAAAAGTCAGTTGACGGCATACAGGTTAGAAGAAGGGTTATTTGGAACACAATCAGCGAAGTATGATAGGAGCAGAAGTGATCCAACAATATGGTGGGAATTTTATGGTTTAGAGGCACCAGAATTGCAAAATTTTGCAATTCGTATCTTAAGCTAGGGATCAAGTGCATCAGCATGTGAAAGGAATTGGAATTCCTTTGACCACTTTCATTCCAAGAAAAGAAATAGATTGTTATCTGGAAGATTAGAAGATCTTGTTTATGTTCGTAGTAACTTGCAGTTGGCATTGAAGAATGTGGCTAAAGAGTCATCCAATTCCTCTACTCTGTGGATCGATCCTGTTCCAAATGCATCAATGGATGACACTGATTTGTACATTGATAGTCACATTGACAGGGAACTGACTGATGAATCTACTGTTGAAGCATCTAGCGGATTCACAACTCCTACTACTCTTGATGATATAGAACTTTTTGATATAACAAGTGGGCCACAAGAACATCAAGAATAAAACTTGTGTTCCTGTTTTAGATTTCTAATTTACTTTTTGCATGAACAATTTTCTAAAACTGCCAAGCTACTTTAAACTTTCGAGTTGATATATTTTGAATACTTTTTTATCAGATTGTTTTTCAATATATGAAATCTGATATGGCCCATGGTTTTGTTGAATTTGATATGTGTGCCAAATTGCCAATGTTTATGATGAATTTCTCACCTTGTTTACTATGTCTGGAAGTTGGAACTTGGTTCTTTATTGGAATTTGGCACTCGCTTTCATGGTTTATAAAAATTTAAAATTATGTCGAAATGATTTAAATGTTCGAGCAATAATCTTATGTCTTTGCAATGTGCATTATGGACTATGAATTTGACTTTTAATTTATATTATATATATATATATATATATATATATATATATTTTCAAATTTCTATATGTCGAATTTTATCGACAAATTTTTAGTTGACGAACTTTATTCGAATTTCAAGGTCGCCGAACTCGAACTTGAACACAAACCTGGTGACTTAGGCTATAGCATCACTTTACAATCAAGGTTTATAACCTTTTGTAGTTGTCCAGTACAGTATTGTTATCATTTCTAGTTCACAACGGTTTCATCAATAAAAGTTTGATTATGTTCAACAGTAAGGGTTTCCATGTTATAAGCTAAGGTTTCATTGTTCTATCACTTAGATCTATTTATGCTACAACGACATATACATGACTTTGTGATAGTTGTACTTAACAGTGATACTTGTTGATGCTTGGTTGGGTCTGATCAAAAAATTCAATGGTTACAATCGAGTCTTGCATTCGCACATTCTCCACTTCAGAAACGTGTTGATAACTTGAGACTCAAAGATAATAAGGGTTTCTTTTACTAAGAAGTCTGTTGTTAGGGCTTTTCATATCTTCAAGAAGTTTGGGCTATATCATCACTTTACAATCAAGGTTTCTAACCTTTTGTAGTAGTCCAGCACAGTATTGTTATCATTTCTAGTTCACAACAGTTTCATCAATAAAAGTTTGATTATGTTCAACAATAAGGGTTTCCATGTTATAAGCTAAGGTTTCATTGTTCTATCACTTAGACCTATTTATGCTACAACAACATATACATGACTTTGTGATAGTTGTACTTGACAGTGATACTTGTTGATGCTTGTGTACTTGATAGTGATTGACTTGATATTATTTGTATAATGCTTGCATGCTTGTCCATATAATTATCTTAATATCCTTAATATATACAACAGTGGTAACTACAAAAAGCTGGTAAACATTAATATATCAAAAATTATAAAAATATTATAAAACTAGTTTATTCATATCAGAAATTATAAATATTATAAAACTAGTTAATTCAAATTAGTAGGCTGTCGGCTCACATACTTGACATCTGAACCCTAAACCCTATTTATCTCTTCTGTCTCTCTCCTTTGTAAATCAAGTCCTGATGATGAGTCTGGGTCTAGACTCGAAACGTCGACAAAGTAAAAATGACAACTGTGGAATATCCGAGTGTAAATTCTAAAAAGCAATGTATTGTTGAAAATTGGCAGCTAAGGGATGAATTTCCTTTAATAAAATTTCATTTATGACTATTCTAGAGTGGCTTTCTAAAAATAAAGTCATATCTATCATTGCAACCATGACTTTCCAAAATTAGTAAGTCACCTTGTTTCAATTGGTAATCATATATATATGATGGAAAATCACCCAACTTATCCACAATTGATCTCAATTGTTTAATTTTTAATTTAATCATCAATATATACATTTAATATTATTATTATCCTTATGATACTATTATATTATTATTAAAATGAAATTCCATGTCACCCTCTCCTACTTGGCACTCAATCATGCCACTCACAGCTCTCTCTCCTTGATGGCAAATTGAACTCTCTCATTCAATGATACATTACTCTCTCTTCCTCTCTTTTTAATGCTCTTACGCACCTCTTATAATCTCTTACACAATTTAATGACTCGTCATAAAAAGATTCATCTTACACCTTCGCTCAAATTGTACATGTGAGATGCGACAATGATCAGGGTAGGGGTTGTCACGCTAATCCCCGCCCTCTTCGTTCTAGCTGTCTCCCTACAACAGGCTATGGGGGGTAGTCCCTATGAAATGTGAAGATGGAAAGATCTGTTGGAAACCGACAAGTCCAGGAGATACAACTGAATGGCCTAGCAACTTGGTTAATTTAGCAAGTTAAAAAGTTAGATTAGATTATCTTGAAAGACCAATGCCTTAATGGAATCAAATACTTGCTTTATACAAATTTTAATCAAATACTTGCTTTATACAAATTATTTAGCAAGTAATCGGATGAACAGTTGCTGCCTTGGGATGCTTCACTATCCTAAATGAGAAGTAACTCCTAAAATCTAAGTGAAATGCAAAATCTTGGTTTGTTTGAAATTAGATGCCTACCTAGGTGAATCCTTTCTCTCAACTATTTTGAAGCTAGTCTCTAGAGTAGGTTGTGAGAGATAAACTCAGGGAAAGATAACAGAGGCTATATTAATGATACCTCCCCTGGGGTTCTAACCACATGATGCCTTTGGTGTTGTAGAGACTGTGGCTTTGATGACTTCAAGGTCACTGTGTTAACCACTAAAGTGGGTCTAGGTTTCGCAAGCTGGGTGAGAAAGGTGGTCCTATCTCTTGATCAACCAAGCTTATGCTTGGAGGTAAATTAATTAGTGCAAAACTAATCCTAAAATGCAAATGCATAATATGAGTGATTACTCGTCAGGTGAGGTTGTTAAGCTTCTTAAGTACTCAATGATATCTCAATTTAGAATAATGAAGTACTTAACAATAAGTAACGAGAATTTTCACCACAAGAGAAAGTGCTCAAAATAAACAGTGCCAGAAAATGTTGCCAAGATTACAAATAGACAATTGCTTATGAAATAGACAAATCCAATGTTTCTTTCAACAATTAGATAAGTATCTTTATGCACAATTAGCAAATCTTCAAAATTATAACAATCGAATGTTGATATGCGAATTAGATACACAAGAAAATTGAATTCCTTATGAACACAATTTGATTTACTTCAAGATTCCTCTTATCACAATTATGATTAGACTTGATTGAGCGCTTTAGGAGTGACTCAGATTAACAAGATTGTAAATCCACAACAAATATATATCTCCACAATGTCAATGAAGAGCAATGTATCCACTAATCCAATAACCAATGATAGCAATGACAATCAGGATTTGTTCTTTTAGAAACAATGTCATAATAATACTAGCTATTAATGAGGAAAGGGAGCACTAATCCACAAAATATTCTTAGAGAAATTAGCCAATCTCTTCAAACAATTACCAATTCAATTAGAGCACTTGTGTTTGTTAATACAATTAGAGATATGCTTATGCAAAAGAGCAAATGGATGCCAATGATGCAAGAGATGCAAAAAGTGTAAAGAAATGCAAGATGGGGCAGCCAAGAGACCAATGATTGCAGCAATAAGAAAGAGAATGAATCTAACTAGAGAACAATTATTCAAGATGCACAAGATGCAAGGAACAAGAGCCAAGTGAAATTAGAGGACTGTCAACCACTTTCAATATCACTGTAATGTTTATATCAGACCTTAAGCAGTATATATCAGACCTCAGATTATTATGATAGCCTTTAAGAAATGTAAGCCTAATTATTGCAAGTGATATGCTAATAAAGAAAAATGCTTGCAAATTGATTATTATGCCAATGTTATGTTATTCTACCTAT
This sequence comes from Pinus taeda, assembly GCA_000404065.3. Lineage (NCBI taxonomy): Eukaryota > Viridiplantae > Streptophyta > Pinopsida > Pinales > Pinaceae > Pinus > Pinus taeda. The sequence goes on from APFE031219592.1 coordinate 100,789, forward strand.
GCTGTAGATGATTTTATATGGCTTTAGCAAACATATCAGATCTGGAAATTAAACCAACAGTCCACAAAAATTCACTTATATGCATTCAATTCGATTTCAAAATTAATTCTTAATGCCTTAGGTGATTTATTAATGAATGTAGACTTATCTTAGATGTTTTTAGTCCCTGAATACACTGTTGTCATAAAATACTTCAGAATTATAAATGAAGACAGTGATGCCAAAGAGGGATTAGAGAGCAAACCAAGAGGCCTAATGGCCTTGTAGGTGCCTAGAGCTTCTTCTAATACACTTGAGCACCTGCAACCACAATGTTAGCTCTAAAATCGCTATAAAACAAATTGTTAGAGATGAAACACAATGCAAACTCAACCAATGACTGAAAAATTGCCAAATGAGGGTTAGAAGATTAGGCTAGGGTTGGAAGAGGGCTAAAGATGAGGCTAGAGGCTAGGAGAAGGGGAACAATTTTGGGAGAAAGGCCTAAAAGAGCCAATGAAGGGGGCCGAGAGGGTTAGAGGACCTCCTAGGGCCATGTCAAGGCCTAAAAGGCCTACGGCTAGAGGGAGCAACCCTTCAAAGGCTGCGACAAGGGCAAACAGGGGTTCCAGTGCCCTAAATGTTGAAAAGTAACTAGGTTTGGTCTTCATAATGACATGTGTAATTGTGATTTTATGTAATTGATGAAAAGAAAGAAAAATAAAATTATTGTAATGCTTGTCTCATGGGTTTCATGAGCAAAGAGTTTTATTTTAGTGATGGCTCCCATTGTGAGCCATTAGGATTGAGTCATCTAGTCATAAAAGTCAAATTTAGTCACTTTCATGTATGAAGGACCCTTCTTGGGCATGCTACACTTGTATATGAGTCAATAGAAGTGTCAAACAACCCTTCAAGACAAGCATAAGCATCCTCCTACAGGTCGACTTCAAAGAAATAGTAATATTTTCATAAAAGGACACGTCAGTTCACCAAAAGTCATGTTGGCTAATTATGAGACTCCACCCACTATAAATAGGTAGCTCAGCCTAATCTCAGAACACAGAAAATTCAGAGAAGTGCGAGGTACAGGGGTTTGTGGTTAGAGAAGTGTGAGGTACAGTGGTTTGTGGTTAGAGAAGTGTGAGGTACAGTGATTTGTGGTTAGAAAAGTGCGAGGTCCAACAGGTTTGCGGTTAGAAAAATGTGAAATCTCATCAAGGAAGCCTCTCCCCAAGCGAAGGAGGGACTAGAAGACAAGACCGTTTTGGGCTAAAAATATCTCCACTAATGCAAAATTCTAGACCTATAAATTTGTAGTAAGGAGGCCGAGAAAGAGACCTATAAAATTGCAGTAAGAAGGTTGAGAAAATTGAAGTTGAAGACCTATAAATTACAACAAGGAGGCAGAGAAAGTAACATCAAGCAAAGGTTTGACTATTTTTGACTCAAGGAAGAGGAAGAAGGCTTGGTGTCTTGGTCTTGGAGTGGCAACTAGGTCAAGGGTCTTGGTCTTGGTCTTGGTATTCGTCAATTGGAATCTCTATAAGAAGAAGAATTTGTTCGGGTTTTCCTCTCAAAGAGTGAGATGTTTTGGCCCTGGCTGATAGCCTATTTTCTGTGTCTCTTGTCTCTTTATGGTTTATAGATTGGTAGTTGTTTAATGAAGAAGAACACTAATAACCTAAATAAAAGAAGATCCTAATTTAAAGAAGTAAAAATCACTCACCAGCAGTTACTAATAGAAGAGAAATCACTTAATTGTTATACCCTAGATTTCTGAACACTAAAAAGGGTTGCGCTAAGGCTAGTGGCCCAAGGGAAAGCCCCTTGAGGGGCTGTGGCCTAAGCAAAAAGCCCTGAAGAGGCCACAACCAGCCCTAAAGGGGTTGCATCCTAGGAGGGGAGGAGGACCGAGGGCTCCAAAAGCCCTCCAGGGGTCACAACTAGGGAAAAAGGTAGACAGCTAGGCCTACAAGGCCTATTTTTTTTTTGAAACCCTTGCAATTGCACAAAAATGCCAATGATCACTTCAAAATGCTGGACGACTTCCCTTCTTCAACTAGACGTTGAGTTTTTTGGAAGCTAGGGAGGCTAGATCTTACCCTCAAGAGCCTGGATAAACCTTCCTTGCTTGGATGAGTAGCCCAGAAAAACTGTTGCTTCAAACCCTTGAGCTATCACTTGCCAAATGAATAAAAGAATTCCAAACCCCAGATATATATACAAAATTATAAAACCCCAAATACCTAAGTGCTGCAAAATAACAAGGGTTAGAAAAATAATTTACAAAATATTAACAAAATCAATTTACAAGCTCTCATTATCATATTAATTCTTTTTAGCCCAAGATCAAATAATGATTTTGAAAAAAATATTTTTTGAAATAAATGATGATGGGTAAATAATTTGGAAAGATAGATTGGCCAAAACCCTTTTGCAAAATGATTTAGTACAACAAAGTCTTAGAGCCCAAACAAGGCCGGCTTTTCCCCACAATCTAGGAACTTGGAGCCCAAGGGTTAGCGTACCTGTAAATCTCTATAATATTCTCAAGATAAAATTGTTAGATCATATGGTGAATCAGTTCACCTATGGTAACTTGTACCAATAGAATTTTCTTATTATCGACAAATGAAATAACAATTAAAAAAAATATTCAGCACAATATAGGACAACGCATAGCTAACACATAACACAAATCAACAGATAGAAGAACACCATGAACTGAACCCCAAATTCTTTCTATTATGATAAAAGATGTTCCCAATCATACCAACGTTATAAAATTTTCCTCATCCGGAGATCATCTCAGGAAAATAGAAGCTCAATGGCTTCTTTATATAAAGAAACCCCTCCAAGTGGAAAATAACGGCTAGTTGGCTGATCCTAGTCAAATTAATCTCGACTATCGAAAATAACTCGATCTTTTAATCTCCATCGTCGAATTTTTAATTTGAGGAAAAATTCGATTTTTTCTTAGAAGGCATTTTTTATTAATCCAAAGATTAATATTTTGGATTAATTTCCTCAAAAAATTGACTTTGACTTAACCACCGTTAGAAAATCAGAAAGGCAGAAAGATTTTCTTATTCTTGATAATTACTTGTGATGTTTCTGATTATTACAGTTCTTTATATCTTCTTTCCTTTAGTTCATCAAGCAATTACCAAATCAACAAACACATAAAACGATAGACACCAGATGTAGCCACTATGCTAGGGAAAAACCCCCGTCGAGGGGAAAACCCAGTCAAGAAGTTCTTCCTTTCAGTAGTATTCTTTGAGACTCTTCACCCTAGACCAAGACAAGACCTTTCATCTACACCGAGTCAACCTCCCAGAATTTCGACTGCTTTCCAGCAACTTCCACTAGGCAGCAGCTTCCGACAACTGGCAGCTTCCGACAACATACAAACTTGGAAGTCTTCGATCTCCCAATCCAGAGCACGAAATGGAGAGAGAGAGGCACCAAAGTTTCGATTTTTCCTTTCTCCTTAGACTTCCCCAAACTCGCATTCACTTCGGCTTCCCGACAACAAACTTCACACTTTTCCCTAGCTACAAGAGAACTTCGCACTTTTCCCAGCTACAGGAGATATTGAACTTGTGTGAGAGATTGATACTCTAAATGAATTCGATGTGCTTGTATTTATAGGCTCCATGTGAGGTCGAATAGGGTTCCTTAGGCCGACTTGATCTTCTTCTAAGCCGACATGGTGTGGAGGATACATAAATCATATTTGACTCAATACTTAACCTTTTTACATGATTCAAAAGCTCAAGAAGGGTCTCTTTAAAAGTACAATGACTCTATTGACTCAGAATAAATCCTAGAAGTCCTTCATGGGGATTTTGATTTAAAACATGGTGACCCAAGCATGAAACCCATGCTTTAATAAGTCACAATAATAATAATAAGTCTTTTCTTTATTCTCTTGACAAGTACATTACATGATGACTCAAATACATTAAATGAATACTGAACCTAGTTACGTTTTCCAACTCTCCCTCTTAAATAGGGAGATATTCATCATATATAAGTATGATGGAAGATCTCAAACTATATGAACCATGAGGAGCTTTTAGACATCGCAATGTGACTGACTAGATTCCTGACCAAGGCAATCTATCCATTCGGGGATAAGATGGACTCAAGCTTTCAACCGCTCTAGTACCATCAGGTTTACTTGCTAACCACTAACCCAAAAATCTAGGCGTGTATCCAAAACAGAGCTCTATGATTGACACCATCTTTCCAACTTCTAGACATCAACACTTTGTGCTGGCCAAATGTCTTCCCAGGCAATGCTTCACTGACAAAGCCTCAACACCCCTTGATCCAACAGATCAAGAACCACAAATCTCTCCCGATCAAACTGATCGGTAACCAGCATGCTATCAAAAGCCTTTGAGAGATTTACTTGTACAAACACAACCCCAATCAATAACATACTTTCACATGTACATAATCAAATACAAACCTCCGGGGTCATTCTAGATGTTGCTCCTCAACTCAGTAGGACTATCAACCGAATCTTTGACAGAAGATTCCTCAATTTTATATTTTTCTTTCTTGCTTCTCATGTAACAACATTTCCTCTGAAATTTATTAATCAAAACCAAGCTATGCCCTCCCTCTCAACCAGGAAGCATCTCTTCATCTAGAGTTCCTCTTAATCTTAGGGAGATCTCTTCTATTAATGCTTCCTCAGGGAGATCAGGTTCTTCTTTTCGTCATCGGAGAATCTTTCGTGGCTTCCATCCATTTCATCAGAGTTATTATCATCCTCATTATGCTTAGCACATCAACGACCATCTTCACCATATTGAAGATTGTGTACCTACACAACTTATATAGCAAGTACAACCAAGTCTATAGAAGCATGAAGCATTTCAACTTTATACATATTATATACCCAGACTTAATACACACAAGAGACATATACTCTTCAACATCTTGCTAGGGACTTTGTCATAAACCCTAGACTACTTCACAACTATTTCCATTCCATCTAGGGTTTCATTGTTTCTTCCAAAGGTATGACATACCTTACTACAACATATAGAAAACCCTAGAAACAATTCAGACAAATATAAAGCATCCAACAACCTTTCAAAATTCATATGTTAGACTTCTCACTAAGGTTTCATGTAAATCGTAGATTTCATAGAAAGAGTTAATCAAAACCAATCATAACTTAGTTATTAACATGACCAACTTCCACTACGGTTAGTTGTAAGCCCTAGATTTCCAGTCAATCATCAATCCCAACCAATACTCAGATTTCAACAATCTTATACAATTCTCAGATTATCATATTGTCATCATACATCAGAGATTTTACTTCTAACAAGGTTCAACCCTGGAATTCAATTTTCACAATCTCAATAGTCACAAATATATTTTGGATTGTTCCATCACACAAACTATACAATTTTAACTACTACTAGGGTTTAGCTGCAAAACCCTATATTTTCAAATGTCATCATCCTAGAATTTCCGACAAGGACTTCCATTAAATCCCAAAACTTATGACTATCAATAACTAGGTCAACACTTGTCTCTAGGAATCTATAGTCATTCATAAGCATATCATATGTCCTGACAACATTAATGCATATGACCTAGACCAAGCTAGGGTTTCAACCAAAAGGACACCTCTGTGTATGCTTAGATTTCATCATCATGCAAATACATTTCATATCATGTGTTAGTTAAACCCAACTTCACCAAAATATCAAATAAGAGTTGCACATACAAACTTGATTAGACTAGTGTTTGATTAGACAAACACATCCATGTCATTTCTAAGACATTCGATGTAGAACCATAGCAAACCCAACATTACCAGAACTTCAAAGGTTCAAGATTTTAGACCTTATCATTCAACTTTAACAAGTTAGGTTTTCGTGATCATACCAAAATCCCAAACATGACATCATCAATAAAACCTTCAAATAGCATTTCCCAATATCCCTAAGCAGTTTAGGGTTTCAAACATTCACATTAGCATACCCTTCGGTAGGGTTTTCCAAAACCTGTCAAGGGTTCTACAAAATCAATTAATAATATGAGTGGAGTGGGTAGATTGATCAAGAAATGAATCACGCAAAACAAGAATCATTATGATTCAATATAGCTAGACATAACTATGTTAGTAATAAATTGTCAAATGAATAATCCTTTCAATATAAAGAAATCAATGCATTTAAAACATAATACCTTTGTTCCTTGACCAACCTTGTCTTGAGTGGTCCTCCTCCATACTTCTTGCAGATGTTTTCCTTAATCAAGACAATAGAGGGAGAACAGTGATTAGTATTTAACATAATCAAAACTAAATGAATACATGAAACTAAAAAAGCTGAAAGAAAATGAGATACTTATCTTAGGGAGTTGTTGGGGGCTCCCTCCAAAGTTTGAGGGATACCTACAAACTTATAACAACAAAAAAATGTCTTCTCCAAAATATATTAAAAACTTATAAATTCTAAAAACATATAAAACAAGATATCTAAAGCTATAGGCAAAGGACTTAGTAGTGTAAGTCCCTAATGTCATATTCTTCGGGCTTGGCTTTCTTTGAGTCTCCTTCCTCAACAAAGTTAGCATGATCTCTATCTCTCTTCTTATTCTTTGGATTGTCGGGACAATCACTCTTGTAGTGACCCTTCTCATGGCATTAATAACATTCTATCTTGGAAATGTCAACTTTCTTCCTTGGTCCTTTTGACTTATTTCCTTTGTGTTGAGCAATGTAGGCATTTGATACTCCTTTAGGATTGGCGACTAATGAGATCCTTAATTATTCTTGACTGCAGGAAGTCCATAGTTCTTTAGAAGTGGGAGCTTCCTTCCCACTATTAAGACATGCAGCAAATGCACCCCAAGAGGATGGCAATCCTAATAGAGCAGTGATCACGAGTTCTTTGTCTGGAACAATCTCATCAATGGCCAAGAGATCATCCCTGATTCTAGCTATCTTCACAAAGAAGGTTGCCACAATGTCTTGTTTAGTCATCTTTGTAGTCCTTAGCTCAAACTTCAAACTTGCTACTTGACCAATGTTCTTAATAGTAAATAACTTTGACAAGGCTTCATACATTTCCTCAGCATGATCAATGTTAGCTATGAATGGGACAAGGATGTCCTTTATTCCTTCTACCATCAGAGTCATGGCCACCAATTCTAATTCCCTGTATTTCACTTTGTCAGCATCACTGGAACCCTTTGTAGGCTTCTTTACTTTTCCTTTGACCAAGTCCAGTACCTTGTTCTTTTCAAGGATTAGTCAATCCTCTTCTTCCAGAAGCTGTAGTTAGAGGCCCTCTTCTTCAAGTTTGTTCTCTCCCTTGATTGTGTTAAACATCTTCCTTGAATATAGTAGACTCCTTCCCTGAGATAGTCCTTTTGAATGGTTCTTTAATCAAGTGCTTGAGACTGCCTTTTACTTCCTTCTTCACCAAAGCTTTGATACCATGTTAGAAAATCAGAAAGGCAAAAAGATTTTCTTATTCTTGATAATTACTTGTGATATTTCTTATTATTACAATTCTTTATATCTTCTTTCCTTTAATTCATCAAGCAATTACCAAAGCAACAACACATAAAACAAGAGACACTAGATGTAGGCATTATGCCAGGGCAAAACCCCCCTCGAGGGGAAAACCCAGTCAAGAAATTCTTCCTTTCTTCCTTTCAATAGTATTATTTGAGACTCTTCACCCTAGACCAAGACAAGACCTTTCCTCCACACCAAGTCAGCCTCCCAGAATTTCGACCCTTTTCCATCAACTTTGACTAGGCAACTGGTAGCTTCCCACAACAGACAAACTTGGAAGACTTCGATCTGCTGTTGGAAACACTGAGAGGGGGGGTGAATTAGTATTTCCTTTCAATTATTATTTTTATCAGTTAAAAACATTTATATTTGGAATACAGAAATAGATAATAGGAATAGATGCTTTTATTAATGTGATCTTTGCAATAAATCAAGTACAATATATATATATATATATGGTTTCAATCAGTTGCCATGCACCAACTTGGACTCTTTGTGAGGCTCCAACCTCTAGAGCACCAACTCTATCTTGTCAAGGCACCAACCTTGAATTTAGGAGCACCAACTCTGTCTTGTCAAGGCACCAACCTTGAATTTAGGAGCACCAACTCCCAGGACACCAATCCTTTCAGTTCTGAGGCACCAACCTTAAGGGCTCCAACCCTCTGTTGTAACTGTTTGGATTTGGTTGGTTGTAATTCTCTGCTACCAACCCTGCTGGACCTATGACTTACTTCTATCCTCTTGTTCCTTCCACTTCTGCCAGAACTTCGGCTCCCTTTTTTTCTTACAGTTCGCCAACAACATTAATCTTTCCTTGTTCTCTGTTTTATATGCCTAATACGCCTGACCTTTGGCTTCCTCCTTGCTCGCTTGAGCTTCAGCTTCCTCAACGCTTGCTTGATCTTTCAGCTTCCTCTACGCTCACTCTTCGGCTTCCTCTATCTCTTTGAATTCATCAATACTCACAGGACACGTTAATTAGGAAGAGAGGCCATCTTTATTATTATTCAAACAATAGACTTATTCTTTACGGCAATCACAACATTCATGGAGGTCTTTATAAGTCGTGCCCATAGTACAGCCGATGGCTGATAACCGATTCCCCTGCTGGATGCGATATGATTGTAAATTGTTTTTAATGAATCCATCAGGTCCACAGTAATATCGTTATCGCATTTTATAGTGTGCCATCCCTTTATAACTTGCGATACATATCTTCCGATGCGACGGATGCGATTTATCATTAGGGCGCGATATAATAGGAGTCCTCATTCCGCAATTGATTTCTTCTGTATTAGATTTGACGATCAACACTCGGTCCGACCAATACAATCCATCGGAAGCTTGCTGCGCCACAGATCTTTTCTCTCCAGATCTAACTGTCTCAACTTAACCCGATCAACCCAAAACCGTGTGTTGATCCTTCGCCCCCGATCAACCCGCGCTAGATCCAATGACCTACATGCATTTCGGGTGGACTAATTGCATGAGAGTTACCCGCCCGAAATGAGCGGTTTTTCTCTCTCCTCTAGTTGCTACGTGTCAACCATTGAATGGAATTAGGCGCTCTCCTCTAAATACCACTTACCATTTTGCATTTGCCTGAAAACCACTGCTACTATTACAAACTTGCCTTTTGGAATATAACCATGTGCATTAATCAATCACTTAAATATAACGCTTAATTGTTTAACCACGGATTAACTATTAACTCCTCCGTTATGGCTCTTACTCTTAGCATATGCGATACTCCCGATAGTTTTTCCTTTGGCTTCCGATAGCTCCTCCGGATTCCTTTTCCGCTAGAACGAAAACTCATCTCTACCGTTCATCTTTTATATAATGCTCCTGGTCTGACAACTTCGAATATTTTCTGCTCTTATATGTTCCTCTTTGCTTCTTTTGATGAATTCTTCCTCTCGGTTCTTCTTGGGCATACATTACACGCAATACTCCCAATATGGCTCCTCAATCTTCCGCTCTTACACTTACTTGGCTTTCCTTCTCTGCTTTGATAGCTCTGTTGTGAGAGCTCCTCGGCTTCATATTGCCATTAATGACAATCTAGATCAATGACAATCTAGATAAACAATCTCCCCCTTTGTCATTGATGGCAATGTTCTTCTTCTTTCCCCCTTTGACATCAGTGGCAAAGGAGTGCACGAGGACTCCCCTTGTCGAACTGCTCCCCCTGTCTTGCAACATCTTTATGAATCAACTTAAGTGATGCTAAAGAGATAACCCCCATCTTTTGACGAAGATGTTTAAATGCTTCTCAAGGAAGAGGTTTTGTGAAAATATCAGCTATTTGCTCCTTAGTATTGATATATTCCAAGATGATGTTTTGTTCTGCTACTTGTTCACGAAGGAAATTATACTTGATTGGTATATGTTTGGTCTTTGAGTGCATCACTCGATTTTTTCTGAGGCTGATCGCACTTGTGTTATCAAAATAGATGGTAATTGGTTGATTTGTACCTATGTTGACATCTTTTAGAGCTTCCTTCGTCCATAATATTTGAGTACAACAATCTGCGGCAGCTATATACTCGGCTTCAGCTGTAAATAGTGATATGGATGTCTGTTTTTTTCTGAGCCAAGATACTAAACAATCTCCAAGAAAGAATGCATTTCCACTAGTACTTTTTCGATCATCGACACTTTCGGCCCAATCAACATCGGTGTATGCGGTTATAGTAAGAGTTGAGCTCGTAGGGTACCAAAGACCGAAATCAGGAGTTCCTTTTAGGTATTTGAGAATTCTTTTTACAACCATTGAAATCTTCCCACCATTCCTATTGCTTGCATAATGTCAGGTCTCGTAGTAGTTAAGTACAGAAGGGCTTCAATTATTGACCTATAATGAGTTGCATCTACTGGAGGGGAGTCATCATTTTTGCTCAATTTGCAACTTGTGGTCATAGGTGTGCTCATGGGTGCATAGTCTTCCATTCCATATCTTTTAAGCATGTGTTTAAGATATTTGGCTTGAGATATAAACATGCCTGTCGTGGTTTGAGATACTTGTAGTCCAAGGAAGTGAGATACCTCTCCTATCATTGACATCTCGAACTCTTTTGACATATTTTGAGAAAACTCATGGCTCATCTCATCATTATTACTAGCAAAAATCAGATCATCAACATAAGCAAGTGTGACTAGTAACTTATCCTCATCCGTCTTTATGTAGAGATTACTTCCTGCCACCCCCTTCTTGAAGCCTTGTTGTAGATAGTGATCCAGTCTTGCGTACCAAGCTCTAGGAGCTTGTTTCAACCCATATAATGCCTTTTTCAACTTACAAACAAAGTTTTTTTTATTTCTGTTAGATTAAACCCTTCTGGTTGTTCCATGTAGACTTCTTCCTTGAGTTCCCCATTCAGAAATGCTGATTTTACGTCCATTTGATAGATTTTGAATCTTTTTGAGCAAGCAAATGCCAAGAACATCCTGATAACTTCCACACAAGCTACTGGTGCAAATGTTTCTTCAAAGTCAATTCCTTCAATTTGTGAATAGCCTTTACAAACAAGCCTTGCCTTGTTTCTGATGATTTGTCCATCTTCATTCATTTTGTTTTTAAACACCCACTTGGTTCCTATTATGTTTTTGTCCTTTGGACGAGATACCAGCTCCCATGTCTAATTCTTCTTAATTTGAGACATTTCTTCTTCCATGGCTTTTACCCAATCAGGATCCTTGCTTGAGTAAATGTTTCTGGTTCTATCATGGATAGAAGAGCAACATCATTCTTCTTTGGTGTACTAGTCATCCTTCTTCGGGTTTGCTTCCCTTCATCCATATTGCCAATAATCTGCTCTTTTGGGTGATATTTTTGGAGAAATTTCATCTTTGAAGGGGTTTGAGATGGTTCTTTTTCCTTGGTCTTTTTCTTCTTTTTCAGGTTCTTCTTCTTCAATGAGAGGATCAACTTCATGTTCTTCAATTTCTTTTTCTGGAAGGTCTTCATCAATTTTTACATTAATGCTTTCCACTATTTTCCGTAATCGGTTATTGTAGCACTTGTAGGCTTTGCTTCTTATAGAATATCCAAGAAAGATTCCTTCGTCAACCCGTGAATCAAATTTTCTTGGTGAGTCATCATTGATTTTTATGAAGCCCTTGCTTCCAAAAATCTTGAAGTATTTTACTGACGCAGGTCTTCCTTTCCATAATTCATAAGGAGTCCTTTCATTATTTGGTCTCAATTGAGTTCGACTCACTGTATAGACAGCTGTCCTGATTGCTTCTTTCCGGAATTTTGTCTTCAAGTTAGCTGCTATTAACATTGTTCTTGCCATTTCTTGAACTGTTCGGTTTCTTCCTTCAACTATCCCATTTTGCTTTGGTGTTCTGGCAGCAGAGAGTTCTCTTTTAATTCCATGTATTTTAGAGAATTCATCAAATTCTTTTGATGTGAATTCTCCCCCTCTATTTGTTCTAAGACAATTAATCTTGGAGTCCTTTTCATTTTCCACAAAAGCTTTAAGATTCTTAAAACACTCAAATGCTTCGGATTTATATTTTATAAAATATACCCACATCATTCTAGTATAGTCATCAACAAATAAAGCAAAGTACCTTTCTCCTTGGAGTGTCGGAGTTCTAGTTGGTCCACATAAATCGGCATGAATGATCTCCAAAGGCTTTGATGTAGAGAAGTCGTTGGTCTTGTGACTTATTCTAGTTTGCTTTCCATGTTGACACTGGCCACATACTCCTTGATTTGGTTTGAATAACTTTGGAATGTCTCGTACTACTTTAATCTTGCTGATATTGATCAAGTTATCGAAGCTTGTATGTCCAAGTCACTTGTGCCACAACCAACTTTCATCTGTTTGACTTAAGTAGCATTTATCTTCTTGAATATTGTTCAAAATATAGATATTGTCTGGTGTTCTAACCCCTTTCGCCAAAAGTTCCCTTGAGGAAGAGTTCCTTATTTCACAGTCTTTGGTGCTAAAGACAACATTACATCCTTGATCACAGATTTGGCTAACACTTAGGAGGTTGTGTTTGAGCCCATTTACTAGCAAAGCATTTTGAGTTTTTCCTTTTCCAGTAATAAGAGTAATAGTTCATTTTCCAACAATTTTGGGTAGATCCACTTCCAAAGGATACATTTCCTTCCTTTTTGTTCAATGAGACAAACTTCCCTTTGTCCCCTGTTATGTGTCTGGAGCACTCACTATCCACAAACCAATGATTTTCATTATTTTGAGCACATAGAGCTAGGTCACATTTATCTGTGTTGGGATTCTCACTTCTTGCTTTTCCTCTTTTGAGTGGGCAATTTTGTTCATTGTGTCCATTATTATTACATAATGAGCAAATGAGATCAAATTTGGCCAAGGGATCAAAAGAATTGTAGGTCTTGATTTGTCCTTGCCCTTTGGGGCCATATGGTTTGTTTATTTGATCCTTCAGTTTTGATGTGTCATTCTTACGAGCCATGCACTGTCTAGCTTGATGACCAAAATTTTTACAATGAAACAATGCCCAAAAAAGATAGTTTTGTACCTGTTGTAATAGCCATGATTTGAATCAACATTCTTCCTTGGAGTTACTCTCTCTTCATTCTTTGGATCTCGGATGAGCCTTTGATGAAATAACCTTTCTTCTCTTGGGCTGCTGGAAAGTACGTCAGCATAGCTTTTCGCATTATTCTTAGTACTTGATGATTCTCCTTTAAAACCTATTCCAGATTTGTCATGTTGAGGTTTTTGATTATTTAGTATAGTGTCAAGTATTTGAGAGCTTTTTCAACCCTTTTTAACTTGCTCCAATTCCTTCATCAGAGATACTATTTCGGCTTCACGTTCTTCGCAATCTTCTTCTTTTTCTTTTAGCTTATTTTTCAAGAGATCTTCCCTTCTTTTTGTTTCCTCGTTTTCTACCTTGAGAGAAATGATTTTATTCCGTAATTTCTCATTTTCTTCAATGGCACATATTAACAATTCATCTACATTTCCATCTAGCCCCGAGTCATCATCATTTGTGAATGCCATGAATAATACTTTTTGGTTTCCAGCATGGTCATTTTCTTCATCTGATTCTTCATTACCTCCTTTGCAGTGAGGGAACTAGTTAGTTGATTTCTTTTCGATGACTACAAATTCATCTTTATAAGAGTCATCTTGCTTAGAGAGGAAATTCTTCTTATTGAACCCTTTCTTTTTGTATACCATCGTTTTAGAATTTTCTTCATCATCACTATCATGCTTATGAGGACATTTTGCAACATAATGACCTATTTTTCCACACTTGAAACAAATAAGAGGGTATTTACCTTTTAGCTTAGATCCTTTCTTCAGCCTTCGTACAAATTGCGCCAATTTGGATTCAACATCGGAGTCATCACTACTGACATTCCTTTCTTTCCCCTTTTTTGATTTTGAAGCCTTGAATGCTACATCTTTGGAACTTGGGCAACCTTTTTTCATCTCATAGGCAATGAGGATTCCATGGAGTTCATCCATCTTGAGAGTATCTAGATCCTTCATTTCTTCTATGGAACTTACTTTGGAGTCAAATTTGTCTGGGAGAGATCTTAAGACCTTTTGAACAATGGTGCTTTCTTCAATGTTTTTTCCAATCATTTAAGAGAGTTGACCACTTTAGCTACTCAGAGAAAGTATGATGCAATATCTTCTTCATCATCCATTTTCAGACTTCAAAATTTCCTTCTATGAGTTTGAAGCTTTGCCTTCTTGACTTTGGAGTCCCCGTTGTATAAGCCAATTAGCTTAAACCATACTTCTTTGGTAGAGTTACAATTCATGACTTTTGTAAATTCAGAATTAGTGATTCCACTAGTGATGGAGTTTAAGGCTTTTGCATTTGCAATGTAGCCTTTCCTCTCGTTTTGATCTGTTGGAAGAGTGGAAGGAGTTATGTACTCATTTAAGACCGAATGCCAAACTTCAGGTCCAAGGGACATTAAGTAGTAGGACATTCTCTTTTAACAGAAAACAAAATTTGTGCCATCAAACAGAGGAGGTCTTCTTGACACTTCTTGATTTCTCATCATGACTAAGAATCCTTCTTCAAGCTGTTACGCTAATATGAAGAAGCCCGCTCTGATACCAATTGTTGGAAATATTGAGAGGGGGGGTGAATCAATATTTCTTTTCAATTATTATTTTTGTCAGTTGAAAACATTTATATTTGGAACACAGAAATAGATAACAGGAATAGATGCTTTTATTATTGTGATCTTTGCAATAAATCAAGTACAATATATATATATATATATATATATATATATATATATATATATATGGTTTCAATCAGTGGCCAAGCACCAACTTGGACCCTCTGTGAGGCTCCAACCTCTAGAGCACCAACTTTGTCTTGTCAAGGCACCAACCTTGAATTTAGGAGCACCAACTCCCAGGACACCAATCCTTTCAGTTCTGAGGCATCAACCTCAAGGGCTCCAACCCTTTGCTGTAACTGTCTGGATCTGTTTGATTGTAATTCTATGCTCCCAACCCTGCTGGACTATGACTTACTTCTGTCCTCCTGTTCCTTCCACTTCCACCCGAACTTCGACTCCCTTTTTTTCTTACAGTTCGCCAACAACATTAACCTTTCCTTGTTCTTTGTTTTATATGCTTGATACACTTGACCTTTGGCTTACTCCTTGCTCACTTGAGCTTTGGCTTCCTCAACGGTCGCTTGATCTTTCAGCTTCCTCTGCGCTCACTCTTCGACTTCCTCTGTCTCTTCGAATTCATCAATACTCACAAGACACGTTAATTAGGAAGAGAGGTCATCTTTATTATTATTCAAACAATAGACTTATTCTTTACTGCAATCGCAACATTCATGGAGGTCTTTATAAGTCGTGCCCATAGTATAGTCGATGGCCGATAATCGATTCCCCTGTTGGATGCGATATCATTGTAAACTATTTTTAATGAATCCATTGGGTCCACAGTAATATCGCAATCACAGTGTATAGGGTGCCATCCCTTTATAACTTGCGATACATATCTTCTGACGCAGCAGACGTGATATAATAGGAGTCCTTGTTCCGCACCGTCGATTTCTTTTGTATTAGATCCGACGATCAACACTCGGTCCGATCAACACAATCCATCGAAAGCTGGCTGTGCCGTAGATATCTTCTCTCTAGATCTAATGGTCCCGACTTAACCCGATCAACCCAAAACCGTTCGTTGATCCTTCGCTGTCGATCAACCCGCGCTAGATCCAACGACCTACATGCATTTCAGGTGGACTACTTGCACAAGAGTTACCTGCTCGAAATGAGCGGTTTTTCTCTCTCCTCTAGTTGCTACATATCAATCATTGAATGGAATTGGGTGCTCTCCTTTAAATACCACTTACCATTTTGCATGCGCCCGAAAACCACTGCCACTATTACAAACCTGCCTTTTGGAATATAACCACGTGCATTAATCAATCACTTAAATAAAGTGCTTAATCGTTTAATCACGAGATTAACTGTTAACTCCTCAGTTATGGCTCTTACTTTTAGCATATGCGATACTTCCGATAGTTTTTCCTTTGGCTTCTCATAGCTCTACTCCTTCGGATTCCTTTTCCACTAGAACGAAAACTCATCTCCGCCGTTCATCTTTTATATAACGCTCTTGCTCTGACAACTTTCAATATTCTCTGCTCTGATATGTTCCTCTTTGCTTCTTTTGATGAATTCTTCCTCTTGGTTCTTCTTGGGCATACATTACATGCGATACTCCCGATATGGCTCCTCCGATGTGGCTCCTCCTCAATCTTCCACTCTTCCACTTACTGGGCTTTCCTACTTTACTTTGATAGCTCTCCTCTGATAGCTCCTCGACTTCATATTGCCATTAATGACAATCTAGATCAACACTCCCAATCCAGAGCACAAAATAGAGAGAGAGGCACCAAAATTTTGAGTTTTCCTTTCTCCTTAGACTTTCCCAAACTCGCATTCACTTCGGCTTCCCGGCAATAGTCTTAGCACTTTTTCCCAGCTACAAGAGAACTTCGCACTTTTTCCAATAGGGTCCTTAGGCCAACTTGATCTTCTTCTGGGCCAACATGGTGTGGAGGATACATAAATCATATTTGACTCAATACTTAACCTTTTTTACATGGTTCAAAAGACCAAGAAGGGTCTCTTTAAAAGTACAATGACTCTATTGACTCAGAATAAATCTTAGAAGTCCTCAATGGGGACTTTGACCTAAAACATGGTAACCCAAGCATGAAATCCATGCTTTAATAAGTCACAATAATAATAATAATAACAATTCTTTTCTTTATTCTCTTGACAAGTACGTTACATGATGACTCAAATACATTAAATGAATACCGAACCTAGTTACATTTTCCAACAGCCATCATGGTCCTAGTGCTCAAAATTTCTTAAAATATCCATTTTTCCCTTGGTGGGGGACCTTTAAAAATTGACTTCTTTTTGACCCACGAATTTTTGATTATTTTCCATTTGGAGAGAAATTAATCTCTCTATAATTATTTTTGACTCGAAATTAATTAATTTTCTGGCTTAGGGTTTTAATTTAATTTAGCCAAAAAAATTAATTATTTGACTTTAGAGGGGATTAATAATTTTTTCCACCCTCAAATATTATAGCCATGGTGTCTGAATGCGAGGGACCATGCACTAAACTTTTTACATCAAATAATTACAAATTCAACCCTTGAAAGGGAAAAACACCTTTACACATAGACCCTCAATAATTTACCCAATTATATGACACAATATGATCTGGTATGAAAGCAAGTTTGCTTGTAATAAAATAATTTAGCCATGGTGTCTAACTGCGAGGGACCATGTGTGAAAATTCGAAAACCTGAATCCTTTTGCAACAATTGGAAATTATTCTCCTAATTGTTAATTAAATTTGACAATTTATTTTCTGTTTCCTACAACAAATACTGAATAACTCACACTGCAACCTACACAAATAAAATTGCGGAAGAATAAACGCTGAAAGAAATTCTAGCACACACATAAAATAACACATTTATTTTTGGATCAATGTCTGGAAAAACTGAGCTTGGGAAAACTGGTGCAACAATTGAGGGTTTTATTATTATGCAGCAGTGAAAAAATCTGAGTACAGCTGGATGTCGAAATTGACAATCCTACAGAGAAAACTTGGAAAGAAAAATCTAGTGAGGAATTTCCTCACTCCACAGGAAAATCTGGGCTCTGACCTCAACTAAAATTGAGCCGTCCAAATTGGCTCTGCATAGTCATTGCGTCACCTTGGCGTAGTTGCTCTTGCACTTAGCTCGAAACAACTTCTCCTCAGACTGTTTGATCAGCTGTTGTCTGGGAGACATGTCTCTCCCGGTCTCTGGAACCTCTACCCAGCTTCTGGCACTGAAATTCCGATTCTCCCTAGTAAAATCGAAATTGCCTCTAGAGGCTACTGTGCTGCTCTGTGTCAGCCTCATTGTGGCTCCTCTACCTCTTTGCAAATGCACTCACCGCAACTGGAATTCTTCCTTCGACTTCATTGCCCCTGCCTGTCTCTCACTACTTTGATTTCTCTGGCTCTCTCTCCGGCAATTGAATGCTGCTACTTAGGAAAACGAGCTGCTCATGAAATCGAACTGCACAAGTGATTTCTCCAAGCCCCATCGAATTCTTGATATAATTCTCTGTTGAGACTTCAACAACCAAGATTAAATCTTAATTGATGGCTAGGATTAACTTGAAGTCAATCCGTGTGAGTTTCTAGAAGATTCACACCTTAACTTAATTAATTTTGATTAATTAGTCATATTCCCTAAGTTTAGACTTAGGAAATATTTAAAAACTGACTAATAATCTAATTAAGTCATTTCTAGGTGGAATTTTCAGAAACGATTTATGGGTTTTGGAGATCTCATGTATTCTAGCCCCTTCACAAAATTTCGTGGCTAGAACACATTCGATGCTACAGAAACTAACACTTCCTCTTAGCGAGGAATGTGTTCTAACGTTGTTGCCCCTATGGAAACATCTTGTCTTTGCATCATCTCATGTCATGCTGTTGATGTCTGGCTGCTACTGCCCACCAATCACTGCGCAACTCTGATATGTGATGCATCTGTGCTGCTGCTGACCTTGCTAAACTCCTGCCAACACTGCATCTGCACTGTAACTCCCTCTCCATTTGTTGCTGCTGCAACTACAATTGAAAAGCATCCTAAAAACTGAATCAACTGTGATCAGTATGATGCATTTGTCCCCCGAGTCTCTGACTGCTACTAGTATCTGCACTGTCACTGAGGCATCTGCGTTGCTGCTGACTCTGCACTGTGCCACTTGCACTAATACCAACTCTACACTGTGCTCCCTAGCATCTGATTGCTGTTAGACTCTACATTGTCACTCTGGCATCTGATTGCATCCACTACCACTGATCCATCATGCTACTGAATACTGTGGGCACTTGTAGCAAGGTACTGATCCAAGAGGTGGACATCCTCATGGATCCTGCCCATCTGTAGCACTCTAGGGCTACAACACCAAGTCACCCCATTTCACTCCTGGGGGGAACATTAGCAAATGTGGCAAAGTCTTCCTCCACCCTGGAGGACAACCTATCAATCTCTGCTTATGCTGCCTATTGGTCCTGTTCCTCCTCTTTGTCCTTCTTCCTGATAGGACACTGGGTGCTGTAGTGACCAAGCTCACCACATCTGAAGCATTTGACCTTCTCTAGGTCCTTCTTCTTTCTCTGCTCCCCCTGTCCCTGACTGGGACCCTTCGATGCGAGGGCCACATTCTCCTCCTTCACCTGCTTCGATCCGCTACTGCTGCCACTGATGGAGTTCTTCACTAGGTCCCGTCTCAACTCCTCCTGCTGCAAGTTGGCCCACATAGTGTCCCATCTTGGCAAGGTTTCTCTGCACAAGATAATTTGGACAAATACTTGCCACTCAAAGACACTATTGAGTGCCAATCACAATAGCTCTGTGGGTTGAGGCGTTGCCCCAATGGCTGACAACTAATCCCGGATCTCCTGAATCCTGGTGAGGAAGGGGTCTATGCGTTCCCTTTTCTACATCTTTCCGCATCTCAACTTCTCTTACAAGTACATCTTCTGCCGCTCGGAAGTGCCTTGGTACAGCATGGAAATTGTATCCCACATCTCTTTGGCTGTTCGCTTGGCTGTTATGTGTGATACAACATGATCACCATCTAGGATTAATCTCTTTGCCCTTGCCATCTCCTTTTTGTACTCCTTTAGCTGATCTGCATCCGTGGGGATAACTACCACTGCATCTATGAATGGCTTCAGGCCATATTCACCTAGAAGGAAAGATATCCTTGCCTTCCAGATGACATAGTTGGAAGTTCGATCCAACTTGACTTGATCACGAAGCCCAACAGTGGCCATCTCAAACAATGTCGAAAATCTCCTCTTCTGTTCTGCTCAGCTGCTGCTCATCTATTCGCACTCCCTTTTGGAGTGAGAAACTCTACACACAACGACTGTTGATTTGCAAGGTAAATTGAACTTCTTGAGACTAGAAGTTCCCTGAGGAAAATTTTACCTAAGTGTATTTCTTCTTCCCTTGACTCTAGTTCTGCTCTAGCAAATTGCTGCAAAACAATTGTGTCCAACTAGAGATCTTCTCTGCGAAAAATACTGGCTACTCCCTCTGCCTCTAGAATCCCTCGATTTTGAGAGATTGAATTTTTCTGTCCCTCTTAGAAAAGTCGATTCTCCTCAAGAAATTCGATCTCTTGGCCAAGGTGACTGTGCTGCCTCTGGGGTTTTGATTTGCTGCCCTCACTGAATAGTGAAACTCCTTCGTCCTTCGTTACTGAGCTCCCAGGCTGATCATCTGCGTGTTGATACGATGTGAAAATTCGACAACCCGAATCCTATTGCAACAACTGGAAATTATTCTCCTAATTGTTAATTAAATTTAATAATTTGTTTACTGTTTCCTACAACAAATACTGAATAACTCATGCTGCAACCTAGACAAATAAAACTGTAGAGGATTAAACGTTGGAAGAAATGCTAGCATGCAAATAAAATAACACAGTTATTTTTGGACCAATGTCCCCGGGAAAACCCAACTCAGGAAAACTATTGCAACAATTGAGGGTTTTATTATTATGCAACAGTGAAATAATTTGAGTACAACTGGATGTCGTAACCTACAATCCTATAGAGGAAAACTGGCAAGAAAAATCTAGTGAGGAATTTCCTCAATCCACAGACAAATTCGGGCTCTCAAATTGAGTCGTCCAAACTAGCTCTGCGCAGTCACTGCATCACCCTAGCGCAATTGCTCCTGCAGTCAGCTCAGAACAACTTCTCCTCACGCTGTTTGATCAACTGCTGTCTGGGAAAATGTCTCTCCTGGCCTCTAGAACCTCTACCCAACTTCTAGCACTGAAGCTCTGCTTCTTACCAGAAAAATCGAAATTGCCTCTAGAGGCTATGGGTAACTGAACTGCTTTGCGCCAACCTCACTATGGCTCCCATACCTCTCTACAAATGCACTCACTGAAACTGGAATCCTTCCTTTGACTTCACTATCCCTACCCCTCTCTCACTGCTTCGATTTCTCTGGCTCTTTCTCCGGCAACTGAATGTTGCTACTCATGAAATCGAACTGCACAAGTGATTTCTCCAAGCCCCATCGACTTCTTTTTATAATCCTCGGTTGAGACTTTAACGACCAAGATTAGATCCTAATTGATGACTAGGATTAACTTGAAGTCAATCTGTGTGAGTTTCTAGAACATTCATACCTTAACTTTAATTAATTATGATTAATTAGTCATATTCCCTAAGTTTAGACTTAGGAGATATTTAAAAATTGACTAATCATCTAATTAAGTCATTTCTAGGTGGAATTTCTAGAAACGGTTTCTGGGTTTTGGAGATTTCATGTATTCTAGCCACTCCACAAAATTTCGTGGCTAGAACACATCCGATGCTACAAAAACTAATACCATGCACTAGAATAATTCCAAAACACACTTTTACAATAGACTCGATAACACTAGGACCACCTAAGGCCTTGTCAATGAATTCCACCCTAGCTTTGGGGTTTAAGTTGGAAGAAAATTTTTGTCGATTAGGCCTGTTTACAAACACACATAATTCGGGGAGTTTAAAAAACTTCCTAGTATGAAATCCTTTGCCAAAATCAGAGGCTTACCTAGTTGTTGTTACATAATTAAATGGTCATAATAGCATCATTTACAATAGACATTGAAAAAATTGGGTTTACAATGATAACTTTATGCTGGCAAATGACTTTGATCTCTGAATTGTTTTTTCCACTTCTTTGTACTCTGCTTCCTTGGACTGTTGACATGGTTCCACATGGGGACACGTTGCTTCGTTGAAGGAATGTGAGAATACAAAATCCTATAGCCAAGAAAACAAAAGTCCATCAAATAGATATCCACCCAAAATCAAAATCATCATGTATACATAAAACATCTGTTGGAATAGAAAAACCCTATTCTAACATATGAAAACGTAAAGACATAAAATGTAAAATCATGAAAAGAACTAACTAATGACATAAATGAAATCCTGTCTAAGAGTGCAGGGTTAGAAATACAATACAAAGGATGCCTTATTGCATCAAATGTCTTCAACGTAATGCATATTGAACATCTGCTGACTTTCAAGCAGGTTTGTGGGTTGCTTTTTTGATGTGCCATGCTGAATTCTAAAGATGCTAGGAATTTGACTTATCTGAATATCGAGTTGTTCCTGACCATTAGATGCATCAAACCTCTTCCTTCTTCTTTTTTGCTTTTTGTTTTTGCTTCCGACAGGCTGTGATGCTAATAATGGGACCAATGTAGATTTTTTGTCTTGATCTTGAAAATGCACAGATGAAAAATTTGAAGAATCTGAGGTATGCCCAATCTAATTTTGAATATATTTTGTCAAAGGCAACACATAAGTCTGACAAGTATTGTGATTGACCTCAATAGCCTGATTTTTCTCAGTGTCTTTTTCAACTATGCCACTGCCACCTAACCCCCTTAATGGGACAAGTGACCTCCTCACAATGAGATGGAAATTACTTTAGCGGATCGGAAGGATTGTGATTTATTGAAAGATCTTTATGCTTGCCCCTTGGATCCTCTAGTCTAAGCGAGAATTCCCGAACCTGTGAATTCTCCATCATTTGTAGTTTACTTTGAAGAGTGATTTGCTTGGTCTTCATGGCAACGATTTCTTAAGCGTGCTTTGATTCCATAATTTTCATTTGCTGTATGCAATCAACCTCAATGGTTTTTATCATGTTCTGTAACTTGTCCTCCATGGCACTCATTTTCTTAGCATGATATAATTCCATGGTTTTTATTAATTGTGCTTGGATTTGTTCCATAGCCAACAATGTGTTTTGAAGAGAGATTTGACCGACTTCCATATCCTTTATTACTGTCATTTTTTCTTTGATGGAACTCATCTCTTTCTCATGAGTTGTTTCCATGGTTTCCAGCTCCTTAACATGATTTTCTTCTATAGCTAATAATCTATTTTGAAGACCGACTTCCATGTCTTGCATAGAGCTCATTTCTTGCTTATGATTTGCTTTTATGGTGTTCAACTCTTCAACATGCCTTTCTTCCATAGCAAACAACTTGGTGTGCATGGATTTCATTTCCTTAGAGTGATTCTTTTGGTAGAGTTCCATGGTTTTCCTCAACTGAGCTTGACTGAATTGCATGTCTCTAAGCATTTGAGTTAATTCCTTGATAAGATACTTACTATCAACACCCCTTTGATCATTTGTTCCTGCCTTTCCACTATTGGGATTCTTCTTGCAACCATACAAGTGGATTCATCATGAAAATGTTCACAAGGTATGCAATATGGCAAAGATTGATGCGACGCATTCTCTTCAAACCTTTCTGTGGTAGTTGGGCCCTTTACAGGATCACTTTCATCTCTCTTTACATTGTAATTGGCACAAGGTGAATCCCTTTGATCTTTATATCTATTTTTAAAAGCATTGACAATGGCTTGCGGAGAATCAAAAGAATTGTCAGGTAAATCACGAAACCAATTCCTAGCATCACCTTCCAAGGAAAGGACAAAGAGCTACATCTTGACATCTTTATGATTATAATGTGTAGTCACAAAACCTTAGCATACAATGAGTAAACTTTATGAGATGATCTCTAGCGGTGATTGCATTATTACCCATGAAAGAAGGTAAATTATTAATGGCATTTTCCAGAATATCATGAGGAATCTTAGTAAAACGACAAGGGGCGAACAAGTCATTCATGATGACTTGCTCACGAGGAGCTAATGGATGTCAGACAAAGAGATTCTTGTTCAAGAAAAACAAGATGTCTACAAGAATCGAGCTTTTAGTAGAAATTCTTGCAAAAAATGAAAGAAGTGGAGTTGCCACTTGAACATGAATCTAACTCTAAAATCCAGAAGGCAAAATCCGAAAAGTTAGTCAAGAACCAAGAAGAGAAAAACTCTATTCCCGGGTGAGGGAAGAGCAAGTGGATTTCAGAGAGGGTTTCCTGTCCGAGAAAGATTAAACACTCAGTAGAATGTAATTTTTTTTAGTGAGCCCTATGAGCCTTTTTAGGATCGGGAGCAGGGTCAACCAAGCTACCGAGATTTCCTCTAGTATAAGCTCTTGTGAATGGATGGATAAGTGGATTCGCCGTCCAAATAGGAAACTAACCCCAATGTCCAGGTGCTAAAGGTGCAAATAAAAAGGTGATCAAGGTGTTGAGAAGATTAATGAGAAGTCAAAGTGCTAAGAAACGTGCCGTTTGACGGGTTAATGAAAAGATGAAGAATGAGAGGATAAGAAGATGGAGAGAATGTCGTTGAAGCGTCGAGAACAAGATAAACTTATCCCCAACAACAATGCCAAAAAATGTTGTCGCTCAATTTGTACAGGTGAGATGTGACAACGATCAGGGCGAGGGCTGTCACTCTAATCCCCACCTTCTTCGTTCTAACTGTCTCCCTACAATAGGCTATGGGGGGTAGTCCCTATGAAATGTGAAGATGGAAAGACCCATCGACAACTGACAGGTCTGGGACACAGAATTGAATGGCCTAGCAACTTGGTTAATTTAGCAAGTTCAAAGATTAGATTAGATTATCTTGAAAGACCAGTGCCTTAATGGAGTCAAATACTTGCTTTATACAAATTATTTACCAAGTAACTGGATGAACAATTGTTGCCTTAGGATGCTTCACTATCCTAAATGAGATGCATCTCCTAAAATCTAAGTGAAATGAAAAATCTTGGTTTGTTTTAAATTAGATGCCTACCTAGGTGAATCCTTCCTCTCAACTATTTTGAAGCTAGACTCTAGAGTCCATTGTGAGAGAGAAACTCAGGGGGAGATAGAAGAGGCCATATTAACGATACCTCCCCCAGGGTTCTAACCACTCGATGCCACTGGCGCTGCAGAGATTGTGGCTTTGACGACTACAAGGTCATTGTGTTAACCACTAAAGAGGGTCTAGGGTTCACACGCTGGGTGAGAAAGGCGATCATATCTCTCTATCAACCAAGCTTATGCTTGGAGGTAAATTAATTAGTGCAAAACTAATCCTAAAATGCAAATGCACAATATGAGTGATTACTCTTAAGGTGAGGTTGTTAAGGTTCTTAAGTACTCAATGATATCTCAATTTAGAACAATGAAGTACTTAACAATAAATAACGACAGTCTTCACCACAGGAGAAAGTGCTCAAAATAAACTGTGCCAAAAAATGTTGCCAAGATTATCAATAGACAATTGCTTATGAAATAGACAAATCCAATGCTTCTTTCAACAATTAGATAATGATCTTTATGCACAATTAGCAAATCTTCAAAATTATAACAATGGAACGCCAATATGGCAATTAGATACACAACAAAAATTGAATTCCTTATGAACATAATTTGATTTACTTCAAGATTACTCTTATCACAATTATGATTAGACTTGATTAAGTGCTCTAAGAGTGACTCAGATTAACAAGATTGTAAATCCACAAGCGATATTTATCTCCACAATATCAATGAAGAGCAATGTATCCACTAATCCAATAACCAATGATATGAATATCAATGGCAAACTAGAGTTATTCTTTTAGAAACAATGTAATAATTATACTAGCTATTAATGAGGAAAGAGAGCACTAATCCACAATATATTCTTAGAGAAATTAGCCAATTTCATCAAACAATTACCAATTCAATTAGAGCACTTGTGTTTGTTAATGCAATTAGAGATATGCTTATGCAAGAGTGCAAATGGATGCCAATGATGCAAGAGATGCAAAAAGTGTAATGAAATGCAAGATGGGGCAACCAAGGGAAAAGAGCTAATGGAGGAGGGCAGAGAGGGTTAGAGGCCCTCCTAGGGCCATGACAAGGCCTAAAAGGCATGCGACTAGAGGGAGCAGCCCTCTAAAGGCTGTGAGATGGGAAAAGAGGGGGCCGAGGGCCCCAAAAAGGGCTCTTGCTAAGCCTAAAAGGCTAGCGGCCCAAGGAAAATCCCCTTGAGGGGTTTCTGCCTAAGGAAAAAGCCTTGAAAGGGCTATGACCAACCCCAAAAGGCTTGTGGCCTAGGAGAGGAGGAGGTTTGAGGGTCCTAAAAGCCCTCTAGGGGTCACGACTAGGGAAAAAAGGCAGACAACTAGGCCGCTAAGGCCTAATTTTTTTTCAAGACCCCTGCAATTGCATAAAAATGCAAATGCTCACTTCAAAATGCTGGACGACTTCCCTTCTTCAGTTGGATGTTGAGTTTTTTGGAAGTTGGGGAGGCTAGATCTTACCCTTAAGGGCCTTGATCAACCTTCCTTGCTTGGATGAGTATCGCAGAAAAAATTGTTGCTTCAAACCCTTGAGCTATCACCTGCCAGATGAGTAAAAAAATTCCAAACCCCAGATATATATATATATATATATATATAAAACCCCAAAAACCCAAGTGCTGCAAAATACAAGGGTTAGAAAAATAATTTACAAAATATTTATAAAATGATGTAGGGTAAGTTCCTCAGATAGAACACCAAAGGAGACCGCTCACAAACAGATCACAGATCAATACACCAGTGTTGTTGAAGTGGTTAAAACCCTCAAAGTGGGAAGCAGTGCACGACCTGAGCCAACGCGGCCACTTCAGGGAATTTATTAATAAAAGAATGAAAATTTACATAAGCTTCTCTCATGAACAGTTACCCTACAAATGACCCTCCATGCTCTTTAAATAGAGATCATGGACCAATCGGGTGTTAAGCCACGAATCAAGTGTCGATAATACCGAGGAGAGAATGAACTGTCGAATCACTACATATCGTGACTGTCGGATTGTAAGTTACAAAAGTACATAGTAAAGAAACACACTTTACCTAACTCTACACTAGACCAAGTTATACTTAACTATTTCCTATGTGTGGAATATCCTAACATCCCCCCTTAAGAACAACTTGGGACTGGATTGAAGGATGTACAAATATGACACAATAGGAGAAGGAAGGAGGCATTAGAGCCTATCCCCCCTTAGTGACAACTTCCTGAATTCCAACCATAAATCGAAGTTTAGTAGACTTCTCCTCTGTGAGAGCCTTTGTAAAGATGTCTGCAACTTGATCATCTGTTGAACAATATTGCACATCAAGCACTTAGTCGTGAATGAGATTTCTGATGAAGTGCATGTGCAGTTCAATCTGTTTGCTGCGCTAATGTTGGACTAGATCTTTGTATAGTTGAATGGCACTTTGATTATCACACCAAAGTGTAGTCAGATGTTGCTGTTGAAAGCCAAACTCTGACAAGATTTGACGAAGCCACAGGGCTTCCTTACTAGCTTCTACGGCACCATGATACTCTGTTTCTGCTGAAGAAAGAAAATGGCACTTTGTTTCTTGCAAGCCCATTTAATAGGTCTTCAACCAAGAATGAACACAACCTGTAGTAGACTTTCGATCATCAGGGTCACCAACCCAATCAGAATCAGTGAAACCAACCAATAGAGGAGATGCTTCTGCACTGTAATGAATTCCAAACTGAACTATACCTCAAACATAACGAAGTATTCTTTTAGCTGCTTTCCAATGACTTTCATGTGGGTTTTGCATAAACCGAGCAATAAGGCCAATAACAAAGGAAAGGTCAGGACGAGTATGGGTCAGATACAAAAGATTTCCTACAAGTTGACGGTATAAGGTAGCATCAACTTCAGGGGAAGTACAAGCGATTGAAAGTTTGGCTCCAGATTGAAAGGGAGAAGGGGCTGGCTTACAATCTTCCATGTGAAAATGGCATAGAAGATCACATGCATACTTGGACTGGGAAAGGGAAATACCTTCCTTGGATTGCAAGACTTGAAGACCAAGAAAATAATGCAAGTGTCCTAAGTCTGTCATTTCAAACTTTCTCTTAAGGCTAGACTTCACATGGTTTATAAGGTTGGGATCACTACCAGTAAGGATAAGATCATCAACATAAAGAACAAGAATGATAAGAGACTTGCCCACTTTTTTGGTGTAGACAGTATTGTTAGAATGACACCTAGAAAATCTAGTTTCTAAAAGATAGCTATCCATTTTGGCATACCAAGCCCGAGGGGCTTGCTTGAGACCATAATGGGATTTCTTAAGCCGACATACAAGGCTAGAGTCTGTTTGTATAAAGCCAGTAGGTTGTTCCATATAGATTTCTTCATGCAAGTCTCCATGCAAGAAGTTAGATTTAACATCCATCTTATGGACTTCCCATCTAAAAGAGGTAGCGAGAGAAAGAACAAGGCAGATAGAGTTCATTTTGGCAACAGGGGAGAAGGTTTCAGTATAGCCATTGCCTTCAACTTGTGAAAAACCCTTAGCAACAAGACGAGCTTTATGTTTATCAACTTTTCCATCTGGTCCATACTTGGTTCTGTAAACTCATTAGCATCTAACAAGTTTTCGTCCCTTTGGAAGTTTTCATCCCATGTATCATTTGCCAATAATGAACGATATTCTTCATTCATAGTTGCGTCCCAATCTGGATGGCCTGAAGCTTCTGCAAAGGTGTCAAGATCATAATTAGCTGAAGCTTGAGCTAGTAAAGAAGAGACTCTATCGAACTGTGAACGTGTACGTCGCTGATCTGTAGGATCACTGGCAAGAGCACCTGCTGCATCCTGAGTAGCACTGACCCATTTTGGAAGCTGAGGAGTTGAAGGAGGATCTTGAGAGGGTGGGGGAGGATTGTCATCCTCACTGTCATCATCTGAAGAAGAAATATTTTTAGAAGTAGAAGGGATAGAGAGAGGTGGCACATCTGCCAAACTAGTCTTGTAGGCCGATATATTTTCAGCAAAATTTACATCTCTTCTAATGATAACATTTTTGGACTTGAGTGGAATAAGTATGTATCCTTTGACATCTTCAAAATATCCAACAAAAATACATTTTTCACTCTTAGGTTCTAAAGCTTTATGTTTCTCATCTAGAATATGGGCCCATGCTTCACTTCCAAAAACACGAAAGTGACTTGCATTTGGTTTAATTGAGCTCCATGCTTATTTTGGAGTGATATTCTTTAAAATCGTAGTAGGAGTGCGATTTATTATGTAATTGCACAGTTAATTGCTTCTGCCCAAAAATTAAGACTAAGTCCTTTAGATTGAAGCATACAATTAGCCATTTCCTTTAAGGTGCGATTCTTCCTTTCAGTTACACCATTTTGTTTTGGAGTATATGGAACAGTATGTTGCATTTGAATTCCATTCTCAGTGGAAAAGTTGATGAATTTGTTGTTAACATAATCTCCACCATTATCAGATCTTAGCTTAAGAATTTGATGTCCAGATTGTTTTTCAACAAAGTCCTTAAAGGCCAAGAACATGTTAAATACTTCACTCTTGAGTTTTAAGAAGTATACCCAAGTGTGTCTGGAGAAATCATCAATGAAAGTTAAGAAATACTTGTGGCCAGAGAATGAAACAACTGGAAGTGGACCACATGAATCACTATGCACAAGCTGTAAAGGGGCTGAGGCGTGCCAAGAGGCACGTTTTTCGAAACTATCCCGATGATGTTTTCGGAGTACACATCCGTAATAAACACCATCTCTGCAAGATACCATTGGAAGACCTGTCACCATATTTTCTTTACATAGATTTTGAAGGGAGCGATAGTTTAAGTGACCAAATCGCTCATGCCAAAGTTTGCTCACTTCATCATTATGAGCAACAAATACCGAGGGAAGATTTGATGACCCAAAGTTGTTAAACTTATACAACCTTGTAGAATCATCAGCAATGCCAGTAGCTAAAATCAGTCTCGGATCTCTTAGGTCCTTAATTACAACATCGTGAGGTGAAAATTCAATGATTTTACCTTCACCTGAATGGGTTATCTGATATATAGATAGAAGGTTGTAGGATAAGGTTGGAACACATAATACATCATTGAATTGGCCATTGTCTATATGAACAGTTCCAGCCCTTACAACACTAAGAGATCTATCATCACCAACATATATATTTTTGGTGTTACAATCATTTAAAGAAGAAAACATGGCTTTATTTTTGGCCATGTGATAAGAAGCTCCAGAATCAATGGGCCACTCATGAGAATGAGAGGAAGAAGATACATTTAGTGCA
>APFE031219592.1:130945-141368 GCA_000404065.3 Pinus taeda
ACAAGGCTGGATTCTGTTTGGATGAAGCCAATGGGTTGTTCCATATAGATTTCTTTATGCAAGTCCCCATGCAAGAAGGCAGATTTAACATCAATCTGATGGACTTCCCATTTTAAAGAGGCAGCAAGGGAAAGAACAAGGCGGATAGAGTTCATTTTGGCAACAGGGGAGAAGGTTTCAGTGTAGTCAATGCCTTCAACCTGTGAAAAGCCCTTAACAACAAGACAAGCTTTATGTTTATCAACTTTCCCATCTGGTCCATACTTGGTTCTGTAAACCCATTTACATCTAACAAGTTTGCGTCCCTTTGGTAGAGGAACAAGATCCCATGTATCATTTGCCAACAATGAATGATATTCTTCATTCATAGCTACTTCCCAATGTGGATGGCCTGAAGCTTCTGCAAACGTGTGTCAGGATCATAATTCGTTGAGACTTGAGCCAGTAAAGAAGAGGCTCTTTCGAATTGAGAACGTGTACGACGCTGATTTGTAGGATCACCGACAAGATCACCTGCTGCATCCCGAGTAGCACGGACCCATTTTGGAAGTGGAGGAGCTGAAGGAGGATCCTGAGAAGGTGGGGGAGGATTGTCATCCTCGCTTTCATCATCTGAAGAAGAAATATGTTCAAAAGTATAAGAGATAGAGAGAGGTGGCACATGCGTCAAACTAGGCTCGTTTACAACAATGAATGTTAAGAAATACTTGTAGCCAGAGAAGGAAACAACTGGAAGTGGACCACATAAATCACTATGCACAAGCTGTAAAGGGGCTCAGGCGTGCCAAGAGGCACGATTTTCAAAACTGCCCCGATGATGTTTTCCGAGTACAAATCCAGAACAAACACCATCTCTGCAAGATACCATAGGAAGACCTGTCACCATATTTTATTTACAAAGATTCTGAAGGGAGCGATAGTTTAAGTGACCAAATCGCTCATGCCAAAGTTTGCTCACTTCATCATTATGAGCAACAAATACCGAGGGAAGATTTGATGACCAAAGTTGTGAAACTTATACAACCTTGTAGAATCATCAGCAATGCCAGTAGCTAAAATCTGTCTAGGATCTCTTAGGTCCTTAATTGCAGCAATGTGAGGTGAAAATTCAACGATTTTACCTTCACCTGAATGAGTTATATGATATACAGATAGAAGGTTGCAGGATAAGGTTGGAACACATAATACATCATTAAATTGACCATTGTCTATATGAACAGTTCCAGTCCCTACAACACTAAGAGATCTATCATCACCAACATATATATTTTTGGTGTTACAATCATTTAAAGAAGAAAACATGGCTTTATTTTTGGCCATGTGATAAGAAGCTCCAGAATCAATGAGCCACTCATGAGAATGAGAAGAAGAAGATACATTTAGTGCATATCCAGACTGAGATGCTTGACAACCACATGCAGAAAGTGCTATTCCTGAAGATGAAGTTGAAGTTGTTGAGTGCTCCAAATGGATGTTATGCTTCTTCATTGCTGCTTCCAAGACTTCCATCTTCTTAAAGCGTTTGGATTCTAAATGGCCATCTCGATTACAAAAGTGGCAATGTCTATCAATCTTCTTCCCTTTGTTTTTATTTGCCTTATCATTTTGTTGAAATGATTTTTCATTTTGAGACTCAAATGGCGTAGGACCCTTGTTTGGTTTAGGACCATTCTTTTTAGGATACGACTTCTTAGGATTCTTTGAATTTGGTTGCTACTTGGCGGCTAAAGCTTTCTTAGAAGAGTTTCCATTTTAACAGAAATTGAAGCTATAGATGCTGAAACTAAGTGTTCCAATGGAAAGATCTTGAAAAATTAGGCTGATTAAAAAAAAACAGCTCTGAAAGCGGCTTCTGGATGAAGAAGTTATGGCTTTTTGAAGAAAAGTTGTTGAAGATGCCGATGAAGTCTGGGAATGTGAGGAAATGAATGATAATGTTATATTTAAAAAAATCCGTCCCCTTTCCAAACTTAGTCTAATTAGCTCAACAAAAAGAAAGACTTGAACTCAAGACTTCTATTCTCATAAAGTAGCTTTGGACCAAGTGAGCTAGATTGAAAGGTTAGTAATTTTTAGAAAAGAGGAAGGGTTTTTTTTTTTAGTCACTGAAGCTTTGGGGTGTGTTCTTACTTGAGAAAGCTCTTTTTTCCTACAAAACAAAAAACACAAAACCCAACATGGACATACAAAAAAAACATACCTTACGGCTTGAAGTTAGCTTTAGCTGGAAACTAAATATTTTCCTCAATGTTTATGATTTTCCGAGATCACACTAAGGCGCGGCGGAAAAGGGCATACACATGAGAAAAATCCTTCCTTTCTATTTCTGATTTGCCCAGATTGCACAGAGTCGTGGGGCAAAGAGCATACGTAGAAATGAAAGGTATAGATCCGGTAATAAAAAAACAAAGAGCTAAATAAACAGAAATAAATAGAGAGAAAATAACTAAAAACTGCAAATAAACACTGTATACCTCAAGATCTTAAAAATGAGGTAGCTAGGGCTACAGGAAACCTTTTCGCATCAAACGAAAGGGGTTCCTCACTGGAACAAATGCTCCTAACACAATAGAGCAGTCCTCTCGGCCCAAAAGCAGTCAGTAACAGTAGATCTAGGAAACGACAGTCGGATGTAGTTCTACCGACTTTAGATTTGGATAACCAACGGATGTGGCCCTCAAATAGCTCTGGTACCATGTAGGAATTTACAGGGTAAGTTCCTCAGATAGAACACCAAAAGACACCGCCCACAAACAGATCATAGATCAATACACCAGTATTGTTGACGCGGTTAAAACCCTCAAAGAGGGAAACAATCCACGACCAGAGCCAACGCGGCCACTTCAGGCAATTTATTAATAAAAGAATGAAAATTTACATAAGCTTCTCTCATGAATGGTTGCCCTACAAATGACCCTCCATGGTCTTTAAATAGAAATCATGGACCAATCGGGTGTTAAGCCACGGATCAAGTGTTGGTAATACCGAGGAGAGAATGAACCGTTGGATCACTACATATCGTGACGATCGGATTGTAAGTTACAAAAGTACATAGTAAAGAAACACACTTTACCTAACTCTACACTAGACCAAGTTATACTTAACTATTTCCTATGTGTCGGAATATCGTAACAAACAAATTTACAAGCTCTCATTAGCATATTAATTCTTTTTATCCCAAGTGCTGGAAACTGCTCTCCCTCAAGTCTCTGTGTTGGCCCAATG
This sequence comes from Pinus taeda, assembly GCA_000404065.3. Taxonomy (NCBI): domain Eukaryota; kingdom Viridiplantae; phylum Streptophyta; class Pinopsida; order Pinales; family Pinaceae; genus Pinus; species Pinus taeda. The sequence continues at coordinate 134,171 of APFE031219592.1, forward strand.
AATTCTGCTACTGCTAGCTGAAAAAGAACATGTGTTTGAACCTCTAAAAGTGCTAAAAAAATTCTACAAATTCCATTGTCACCTCCCCTCCATATATCCACCAAAACCCAGAAAGGGCTTGTCTACCCGTACAATCACCCCAAGACCCACCAAAAAGTGCGAATTGCCCAGTGACACTGGATGTACACAATGTTGGAGAAATGCGGCCAAAGCCCCTCAATCCACGAGAAAATCACTAGCAAATGTTGGCCCAAACTCCCACAAAATCCTCCTGGAAAACCCTGCTCTTCTTATGCCCAAAATCTTTGCTCTCTAACTCCCACGAATTTGCCCAGGAAGGCGTCCGCACAGGCCCTTGAAAGCAAGTGTTGGCTCTGCAAGTTTCCCACAGAATTGGTCCTGGCTCTCACTCCAATTCACCTGCAAGATATGAGCAAGGACTCCCTTCAAAAATCCGACAAGGGATCTATGCTGTAGCTGCTCCTCTTATGAATTCTTCCTCTGCGCAAAGTCTGCCCCATAAAACTATTCTGATCACCTGTAATACTTCTTGGAACAACCCTCCAATGATACAAGAATTTCCTCCAAGGGATGGCACTCAAGGTCCACTGAAGGTGGGGCGAGGTTCTTGCTTGGAAATCTCTTGTGTTGAGAAACACACTGTTGGCGTGTCTAAACAAGACAAGCAAACCAAGGTTCAATTGTCAAATGATCAAAAGTCCCAAAATGAGTGCTCCGTCTCCTATTTATAATTTCCAACTCCCTCTCTGCTTGTGGGATCCACCCATCAAATCTTCTCTTTCCTCCATTTCCCTCCAAATTGAATTTCCAAGCGGGGTGTGTATTCCTCATGGAATGGCCCCCACCTTCCACTAGCTCCATGATTTTTCCCTTTCTCCCATCGTTGTGTCCTTCTCCCAAAATTATGTGTTCTCCTTCTATGCACTTTTCGTAAGTCTTGAGCCAAAAATGTGTCCATCTAACTAAAATTGCAAAGTTAGTGAGGCTTATTAATTTTTATTAGAGGGGACATCACCTTGTAATGTCGGATTCTGTAAAATATGTTCACCCTCCCATGTAGCATCCTCCTCTGGCAGGTCATTCCATTGTACCAAAACTTCCCTGATGACCCTGTTCCTTAGTTTCCTCTCTCTAGCTCGAAAATAGCCTCATGCACCACGACCAAGTGCCCCTCATCATCCAAAGGAGGCAACTCTGTAGCTGCTGCTCCCTGCTGTCCCAAAGCCTTTTTCAACCAGGAAACATGAAATATGTTGTGGACCTTGCTCTCCGAGGGAGGCTCCAACTCATATGCTACCTCCCCAACTCGCTTGGTGATCCTATAAGGCCCATAAAATGGGGCTTAAGCTTATCTGCCCCTCTTTGTTTGAGAGTGGATTGCCTGTATGGAGTGAGCCTCAAGAAGACTAGGTCCCTAACCTCAATATGCCTCTCTACTCTGCCCTTGTTTGCATACAACTTTTGTTGGTTTTGAGCAATTTGCAGGTTATCCTTGAGAGCTCTAAGGATATCCTGACTCTCTTGTATGGAATCCTTGGCCTCTGGGGCCCTTCTGTCTCCAAAAATCATGTTAGCAAAAGTCAATGCATCATAGCCATACAAAGCTTGGATTGGAGACATACCTATGGACATGTGGTAGGTAGTATTATAGCCGTACTCGCCAAGATGCAACCATCGTACCCATGCACGCTATTGCCCCATCACATAATTGCGCAAGTAGCCCTCCAACCACTTGTTCACAATCTCTTTCTGTACGTTGGTCTGTGGGTGATAGTGAGTACTAGGGGTGAGCTCAGTACCCACAAGCTGAAAAAACTCCTGCCAGAAACCCCCCATAAATTTGTTGTCCCGGTCGCTAACAATGGTCTTTGGGAGACCATGCAGTCTAAGCATCTCTTTGAAAAATAACTTTGCTACTTGCAAGGGTTACAACCGAGCGGAAATAGCAAATAAATGGGCAAACTTGGTCAACCTGTCGACCACCACATAAATGCAATCCTTGCCCTGCACCGCGGGTAGCCCTGTGATGAAGTCCACGAAGATACTCTCTCATTTCCTCTTAGGAATAAGGAGGGGTTGCAGTAATCGTGCGAGGTGTGTCTGCTCACCCCTGTTCTTTTGACATGTATCAAAGTCCCATACATGCCTCAAGATGTCCTCCTTGAGGCCCCTCAGTGTAAAACACTCTCTAATGGCCTTGTATGTGTTAAGGAATCCCTGATGTCTTGCCAATGGAGAGTCACGTGCAACCTGCATAATCTTCTCCCTTGATTGGGAGTTTGGCACCAAATAAATCCGGTTTTTGTAATAGATCACCTCTTCCATCACACGATACTGGTCATCCTCTACCCTACCATCAAGGATCTCGCATGCATGAAGATCCTTGGAGTACTCAACCAACAACTGCGCTCTCCAATCCTGGGTAATGCTCATAAGTGAGAGTGTAGCAAGCCTCCTAGAAAACGTATCTGCCACAACATTCTGTCGTTCCTCGACATACTCTATGTCAAAGTCATATGCCTCAATCTTGCTCACCCACTTTTGTTGTCTCTCTTGCAACTGCTTCTAATCCAAAAAGAATCTTAGATTGTTGTGGTCAGTATTTACCGTGAAATTGTTGCCTACCAAATACTGCTGAAACTTGGCCAATGCATGCACGATGGCCAACATCTCCTTGTCATAAATGGCATATAACATCCCAAGGGGTTGTAGCTTCCGATTCTCGAGAGCAATAGGATGTCCACCCTGCATCAAAACCGCCTCGATGCCCTCCCAAGAGGCATCACACTCTAGTAAAAAAGGCTGTGTGAAATTCAGTAGTGCCAACATTGGACAACTGCTCATCACCTGCTTGAGGCACTCAAAAGCCTCTTGCGCCCCTCTGTCCATTCAAATGCTCCCTTTTCATCAAACCAATCAAGGGAGCGACCAGCTGGGAGTATCTCTGCACAAATTCCCTGTAGTAAGTGCAAATGCCCATGGATCCCCGCAACTCCGTCACATTCCTAGGTGTAGGCCAGTCTCTGATGGCCTTGATCTTCTCTTGGTAAACTCGCACCCTATCCTCACCAATAATGTGGCCAAGGTACAACATCTCTGTAAGTCCAAACTCACACTTGAACACCTTGGTATATAGCTGTTGCTCCTCTAGGATGCGCAACACCGTCTCAAAGTGTTGTAGGAGCTCCTCCCATGTCTTGCTTTAGATTAGAATTTCATCAAAGAAAAGTAAGACATCTGCGCAACTGCTTACGGAACACATGGTTCATGTAGGATTGAAAGATAACAGGTGCGTTGGTTAGCCCAAAGGGCATCAACAAAAACTCAAAGTGGCCATAATGACACCTAAAGGCTATCTTTGGGATATCTTGCTCCCTCACCTGAATCTGATGGTATCGCAAAGCTATCTTAGAGAAGTATTTGTCTCCTCTAAGCTTGTCCATCAACTCATGTATGAGGGGTATCGGGTATCGGTTCTTTGGGGTCTTTTTGTTCAGAGCCCTGTAATCTATGCACAAGGAGGGTCTCGTCCTTTTACTTCACCAGTACCATTGATGAAGTGAAAGGGCTAGAGCTAGACGTGATATGTCCCAAGGCGAGCAACTCCTATATAGTCCGCTCAATCTCATCCCGATAAGCCTTGGGATGCCTAAATGGTGTGGTGATCACAACGTGTACACCCTCCTGTAGCTCAGTAGTGTGCTTGAATCCCTTGTCAGGTGGTCATCTTAGTGGAATATCCCCAAACATTGCCGGGTACTTGTCTAAGATGGCCTTGATATTTGGATGTGGTGGCCATGGATGATCCCCTACATCTGAAATCCTGAGCTCTATCGCCCACTCTATATCCCCATGTCTCAAATCCGCCTCCATCCTATGTGCTGACACTGTTCGTGGTGGATAAGAGTGCATGCCCCTCTGTTGAAAAGAGTAACTAGGTTCGGTCCTCATAATGACGTGTAATTGTGATTTTATGTAATTGATAAAAGGAAGAAAAATAAAATTATTATTATAATGCTTATCTCATGGGTTTTATGAGCAAGTAATTTTATTTTTAGTAATGGCTCCCATTGTGAGCCTTTAGGATTTGTTATCTAAAGTCATAAAAGTCAAATTGAGTCTATTTCATGTATGAAGAACCCTTCTTGGGCATGTTACATTTTGTATGAGTCATTAGATAAGTATGAAAGCCCTCCAAGGCAAGCACAAGACCTCTCCTTCAAGTTGGCTACAAAATGAAGTAAATAATCTACACAAAGAGACATGTCGGTTCACTCTCTCTCAAGTCGGCTTATTATAGACCCCAATCACTATAAATAGAGCAACTTGGCATCATTTTGGGCAAAGATTTTCGGTGAAGGTCTGAAGTGTGAGGAAGTGCGAGAATCACTTGGAAAGAAGCCTTATAGCCAATGAAAGGAGGAAGGAAGTGTTGAAAAGTGTAACTAGGTTTGGTCTTCATAATGACATGTAATTATGATCTTTGTAAATGATGAAATGAAAGAAATAAAATTATTTTTGTATGCCTTGCTTCATGGGTTTCATGAGCAAGAGATTTTATTTTTTAGTGGCTCCCATTGAGAGCCTTAGGATTTATCATTAAGTCAAAGAATTAATGTCATGTATGAAGAGCTCTTCTTGAGCATATGTAAAATGTATTTGTGCCAATCTAGTGTCTAGATAGCCCTCCAAAAGACAAGCACAAATCTTCTCTTAAAGTCAGTTTGCAAGATGAATTAAATGACACAAGTCGACTCACAAATAAGAGTTGAATCTTCATGTATAGAAGTCAGCTTATTTATGGACAAACTACTGTAAATACCTAGCTCGGCTCTTCGCATAAGGACAATCAACAACTCAGATATCTCAGAGATTTTCGGAGGTCAATTACAGAGACAAAAGTTCGGATTTGATGAAGAGAGACAGTCCTACTATGAATTCGATGGGCAATCACTGCATTTAATTCAGATAAGAGTGCAGAAGACAAATAGGATAAGAAACTCAGGCCAAGGTACAATAATCAAGGAATTTCAGATGCCTCTGTAATTTCGGGTGAATAGAAGCAGCGAAGGAGATGACTAAAGTTTCGGTATCCTATCACTGTTCAATAAAGATACTACAGTTTGGTGTAGTCAAGGGAATTCATAATTCTTTGCAAACACAGTGACACAATAATCTTTGTGTTACATAGTTTGGACAAGTATAGATATACTACAGTTGGTGCAAAAGGAAACTACAGTTCGGTGTCGGTGCTATCTCAAGAAGGAGCCAGTGCCATCACAAGAAGCCAGGTCTCGGTATTTACGAAGAAGATCGAAGTGGAAGAGAATCGAAGAAGAACGCTGATTGTCCAAGAGGACTTGTGTCTTCGTCTTGGAGTGTCTAATAGGTCAAGGGTCTTGGTCTTGGTATTCATCAATTGGAATCTCTATAAGAAGCATTTGTGCGGGTTTTCCTCTACAAGAGTGAGAGGTTTTGGCCCTGGCTCATGCCTACATGACGTGTCTGTTATGTATTTATGTTCATGCATTGGTTACTGTTTGATGAAGAAGAACACTAATAATCTAACATGAAGAAGATCCTAGTCTAAAGAATTAAAAAGCATTCACAAGCAATCACTAATGGAGAGAAATTAACTAACACTAATTCCCTAGATTTCTCAACAGGAAGAGCGAGGACTATTTGGGTTTGTTTTAAGGTTAACCTTCACTCACACGCGCGAAGAAAAAGGACTGTTCTTGTTGTAGAAAAGGCCGAAATATTGCAGATCCGTAAGAAGGTCAAATCAGAGAGGACAAGGGTGTATCTCTAGCCGAGCTACCAAGGAAAGGATCTCCCTCTAAAGAAAAGGGAATCAAGTCATAAAGGGAAGGTCTTGTGAATGAATTAGGGTTTCTGAATTAGGGTCAACAATTGTAGACCTAATTCAAGGAGGCCAAAACTCTGAAGCAGAAGGAAGCTAAAGCTAAAGGGAAGCCGAGAGGAAGGAAGGAGCAAAAGGTTGACTATCGTTGACTAAGGATCTCATCAAGGGAACTTGTGTCTTGGTCTTGGAGTGGCAAATAGGTCAAGGGTCTTGGTCTTGGTATTCATCAATTGGAATCTCTATAAGAAGAAGAATTTGTTTGGGTTTTCCTCTCAAGGAGGAGAGGTTTTGGCCCTGGCTGATAGCCTATATTCTGTCTCTTGTCTCTTTATGGTTTATGCATTGGTAGTCGTTTGATGAAAAGAACACTAATAATCTAAGTAAAGGAAGATCCTAATCTAAGAAAGTAAAAAACATTCATAAGCAATTACTAATAGAAGAGAAATCACTTAATCTTGATGCCCTAAATTTCTCAACACCCTCAACACAACCAACTTCCCATCCGTCTCCATCTCCAACTTCCTCCAGTCGGTGGTGAGACGCCCAAGAGTAAAGCCATTGAACTCCCATCACCACATTGGTGTCCGGAACGTTGACCACAAAGATGTTTTCAGTCACTGAGTAATTCCTCATAGTCATTGTTAGATTAGGGACGTACTTGGTACACTATATAGTAGTGTTGTGAAAATCGCGATTCAATCGCGCGTTTTTGAAAAAATCGCGATTTTTTCCCCTTGGCGATTAAATCGCGATTTTTAAGGGAAAAAATCGCGGGAAAATTTTTTTGCCGATTTTTTCGAAAAAAATCGCGATTTTTTGAAAAAATCGCGATTTTTTGGATAAAAAGCGGGAGGGCGCGGGGCAGCGGGTTTTATAAGGAAAAAATGAAATTTTTTTTGCCCATTTGGACAGCGCGCGGCGGAGGAAGAGCTCTAAGCTGGGAGAGAGGGTTTGGAGGGCGATTTTGCCGATTCAAAGGGTCTACGCTCACTATTTCGAGAGGAGATCGCCATTTTCACCGTAGAAACAGTATGTAGGTTGATTTTTTTTAGTTTTCATTGTTTCAAAACAATGTTTTTCTATGTTTTTAATTTTTTTTTGTTGAAAAACTTCATATGGGCACCATTTTTTTGTTTGTTTTCATTGTGTTTAAAGAATTGTTTGTATTTCTTCATTGATTTGGGATGGGTAGCTTGGTATGGCTATGGGAACCAATTTTTTTTTTTGTTTTCATGTTTTTTAAACATTGTTTATGTTTTTTCATTGTTTTTGGCTTTTGCTTGCCATTTGGTTGGGTAACTTGGGTTTGGA
>APFE031219592.1:141568-186093 GCA_000404065.3 Pinus taeda
ATATAACATATATATAACAACCAGAAACTTACCTGCGTAAACCATGACCGCTGCGGGCTGCTGACCAGAGGAACCTGCGTAAACCGTGACCATGCGGGCTGCTGACCAGAGGAACCTGCATAAACCGTGACCACTGCGGGCTGCTGACCAGAGGAACCGGCGGCCTGACCAGAGGCGAACAGTGCTGCGGGCAGTGGGGCCGGCGGTAAGCCCGCAACCAAAAACGTTGTGCAGGAGGGGCCGGCAGTGAACTAATCGATGTGCAGGAGGGCCCGACTTTAGAAATGCGGTGAACTAATCGATGTGCAGGGGACAAAACGCGGACAAAACGCAGACAAAGAGTCGGGTTGGGACCACAAATGTTATAAATTATAATATAATAAACCTAAACCCTAAAACATCCGCTGCCTTTCTAACTTTTTCGGCTACCTGTCACCGCTTCCGGCAGCCACCAGCGGGATCCGTATCCTGTAAAGGCTAGTCGTTTCCAAAATCACTGTATTTAAAAAAAACGTATTTTTACCCGTATTTTGGCAGATCCGGATCCGGATCCGGCGATACTCCACCTGCCTGTGCCGGATCCGGTAACTTAGATAATACTTAGTTAAGCTAGTAATTAGGTTGAAGAGGCATGTCTAAATGAGACATGACTCTTCATAAAGAAACACTTGCCTGATATATAAGCAAGCCTCTCGTTATCATTCATCATTCATTCTTATTCATACTTTTTAATATATAATATTTGTATCCTCATGGATATCTTGATATTCCAAGTTTTCTGGAGTAATTAATTTTTAGAAGGAACTATGTTCGCTTCATTTGGTATCAGAGCAGTTCGGTCCTCTAGGTTGCTTAACTGGTGTAGAAAGCTCGTTCTCCTTTTCTCCGTTTTTCTATGCCTTTGGCCATAAAAAAAATAAATAAATAAATAATAAAAAAAAAATAACCAAATATATTATATATATATATAAGTAAATTAAAATTTAAAAAAAAAGTAAAAGAAAAAACAAAACGGATACAAAATCTCATACCAGGTATATTTAAAACTTTTTACGTGGAGAAGCCCGTGGTTTTAAAAACAACCCATGGTAATTGCCCATGGTATTTTAAAAAGTTCAAAAAAAAAAACAAAAGGAATACATTTTACTTTTTACGTGGAGAACATTTTAACGAATGTTTTAAAAACAACTCATGGTAATAGCCCATGGTATCGTGACCGTGTCATATGAAAATATTGGGACCGTACCAAGAGTCACGTCTCATCCAAATTTTCTGAGAAAAAAATATTATTATAATTATAAAAAAAGATACTATATAAGCCTTATATAGTTAGATATAAAAGGAAAAGTGGGTCTCAAAAAAGTATATATAAATTTTATATAATTATAATTTTATTAATATTATATAAATTAAAATTATATAATATATATAACGTATTATATATAAAAAAATTATTATTATATTAAAAAAATTTATTAAAGAGTGAACAAAAAAGGAAGAAGAGAATATTTGATATATATATATATATATTAGATTTTTATAAGAGAGAAGTGGAAATATATTTTATAGATTAAGAAAATAAAAAGAGGCGATATATATAAAATAAAAAGAGAGTTAAAAAAAAATTATCAAAAAAAAAAGAGATGTCGTCCACAAAGAACAACGGTTTCTTTGCACTATGTCCTTTTTTTTCAGAAGGATACCCTAATTGTCAAGAATCATTCAGAAATCAAAATGTGGCTTGCACAAAATGTTACAAAACTTTTACCTTAGTCGAACTTTTAAGTGATACAGATAAACAATTAATAGCAAGAAAATGAGAAAATTAATGGCAAGATATAAGGAAATGAAGAAAACAGAATCCACATTTCAAGTTGAAAGCCCATCATCACCCCCACAGAATGATGTAATCCAATGTACCGAGAAAGTGCAGTTAAAAGATCAAGAGAATGGCAAAATAGCCAAAAGTGAACAAAACAAGAAAGTGTTAGAACACGAACATTAAAATCTTGTGGATATGCATTACAAAGAAATAATGGAAAAGGACGAAGAAATTTCTCATCTCAAGGACCACGTCGAAAAATTACTGGCACAAGTGAAGAAGACTAAAGTCTCAAAGAAAGAACTCAAGCAGCATTTATCAGAACAAGAAGAGGAAAATTTACATTTAAAGAACCTTAATAAAAATTTATTAGAACAAATCAGAGATCTAAAAGATGAAAAACTTAAAATTCAAAACACTGAAAATAAGGTTGATGAATCAAAAACCAAAGAACTTTTATGTCTAAGAAACCATAATCAAAGTTTGTTCAATCAAACTAAGAAACTTGAGGATAAGAAAGCATTAAAAGATAAGTTGGAACAAGTCACTCAAGAAGAAGTATCGAAATCCCCAGTCACAACAGTTCAAGTTGAAAAAAAGGGAACAAATACCGATCCAATGAATATGACAACTCAAGAAGACAAGCCAGTTGAAGAAACGACACACTTAGATGTTGCAGTTCAGACAATGGACATCCCAAGTGAATGTTCCATAACCAATTCAACAACATCTTCGTCGGAAGAAAATCTAAAAACTTTATATCAATATCCGAATCATGAGAATAGACAAATCAACCAAGCTGGGTATCAAGACCATTCAAACCGTAGACAACAAATTAATGTTTCAAAGAATAATGACGTAACATCAATTTCGTCTTATGCTGACAAGTCGTTACAAAATTTTAGTGATCAGAATATACAGAAGATTAATCTGGGATGGTCTGATCCCTTCACAATGCGACAATTTTGTTTGTCACTAAGAAGATCATATCAACTTGTATCGACGATGATGACTATTCCGAGACAAAAGGACTTTCGAAGCCGAAAAAGAGATCAAGCCTTTTTCATCGACAAGCGTTGAGGACAAAGCTTTTTGAGGAAGGAGGCAATGTAACGAATAAAATATATAAATAATATAAATATAATGTAAAAGATAATAATCATAAATAGTTAGTTAAGCTAGTAATTAGGTTAAAGAGGCATGTCTAAATGAGACATGACTCTTCATGAAGAGACACTTGCCTGATATATAAGCAAGCCTCTCGTTATCATTCATCATTCATTCTTATTCATACTTTTTAATATATAATATTTGTATCCTCATGGATATCTTGATATTCCAAGTTTTCTGGGGTAATTAATTTTTAGAAAGAACTTTGTTCGCTTCAGTCATGCCGGTTCAAAGGTTCATGTCAACTTGCATATATGGCACAACTATAAATAGCCTATTGAATCATCCGCAAAGGGTAGAACAGAACTTGCATAAAGAGGAGCTACAGTCACAGTATGGAACTGCAATGAAATAAAGGGAACCGCAGTAGAGGGTAGCCACAGTAAAGATGAAGCCGCAGTCGATGTGAAGCCGCAGTCAAAGTATGCCGCAGTCTAGGCAATCCGCAGTCAAGGGAATCTCATTCAAGGTCATGTAACTGCAGTAAGGAGGATAAGGTCTATGGGTTCAGTTGCCTCCTTGGATGGGTATAAGGAGCAGCAAAAGCTAGATCATCCTCCTCTCATACCTGTAATGTCCTCGGATGGATAGGAGCAGGCAACATGTGATCCAGATATACAAATGAAGTACTATCAGCATAAGGATGCAGTCACTATGGATGGAATACTCCCAGCATTCACATATACTATTGTCTTCACGTTGATCTTAAGGATGACATATTTGCTACAGCCTTGATATGTCAAGGTCACATAAAGAAGATCTATATGATCTCGGCAGAACCATGAAAGGAGTCTCCATGATGACAGAAATCCTTGGCATACAGTGTCATATGTCACTATAGCTCTCAGATTTATTATGATGCAAACCCGATATACTTCGATGTACAGTGATCAGGATCATAGCCTTGACTGTGATCACAGTAACTATAACATCATGATCATATATCTATACATGTATCAGTAATCTCATTGTCTCAGAGTATCTTAGTACAGCCTGAGATGTATTAGCAAATGTTCCTGGTGTCACTAGTGTGAAAGCATCTGTTACAGGAATGAGGATGTAGCAGTGGTGAAGATCATGGTGCTGTAGCAGTGATGAAGATCATGATGAAGATTATGATGGTGATTAACTCTATGGTGCAGCAAAGATGATGATCTCAGCAGTGACTCAAGAGGATTGATGACTTGGTCTTGGAGAGGCAGATTGTGTTAAGGGTCATGGTTCTGGTATTCGTCAATGGAATCTCTATAAGAAGAATTTATGCAGGGGTTTTCCTCTCCAAGAGGGAGAGGTTTTGGCCTTAACAGAAAGCCAATCACTTGTGTTCTTGTCTCTTTTGTTTTGATGAAGTTAACAAACACATGCTAATAATGAAGTAAAGACAAATTGTTTAAATACTTCACAAGTTGTTATCATGTAACGAAGAATCACCTTGATATGCATGCCCTAAGATTCTTCAACATGGTATCAAAGGCATTGGTTCAGCAGTCAAGGAAAAGGGAAAAAAAGAGACATGCAGGGATCAAGTTTTGGAGCAGAGCATCAAAGCAAGAAAAATCTGAAGTTTAAACCCTAGATCAAAGGATCAGCCTACAATAGCAGTAAAAAGGGTTACTGTCTATATCAGCAAGAGACTTTATCTCAAGTAATCATCATCTAATTGCCTCAAGATCAAGGCAGGCCGGAGGATCTTAAAATTGAAGCCTACACCTTCTTGAAACCCTAGGAAGCAATTTACAATAGCAAGGGTTTTTGAATATCAATAGTAACACACTTGCAATCACAAGCCGATGTTGCATTCTACCTAATTATATCAGCAGTTTGTTGATATATCAATGAAGATGGCTCGAAGGGAAGGAAGGCAGTCTGCCTATCACAGAGCTCAACCAAAGGAAGCATCAACACACCTACTCCAACATGACCAAGGTGAAGATTTTATCTTCACATCTGAAGTAAGTATTTTTCATTAACTATTTTTGAAATGACTTCATTGCAAGAAGATATATATGTTGTATGGGTCGTCAAAGGTTCTTGCATAGAATAAGGAGGATTGTCATTATCCTTAGAGAAGTCAGAACATCAAGGTCTCCTTTGAAGTCATAAGAACTAGTAGGGTTCTATGAAACAAGAAAGGAGACATAGGTAGAATTCAAGAAGTACTAGACGACATACTCTCTGAAATAAAGTAAAGAAGAATGAAGAAAAATCTTCATGAGATCTCAGTTACGAGATCTGGGAAAAATGGTGAGACAATAATCATCATTGATATTGATAAGCAAGGTAATAGATGTCCATGAACAAGAACATTGCCTCAATCAACAGTCTATGGTCTCTATGTTAGATACAGAAAGGCAAAGTGATAGGTCGCATATAAGTGCAGATAAGTAAAGGAAAGGTTGATAAGACAAAACAGTACTATGGAAGAGGAACTCATATCACTGGAAGGATGGAAGAAGCTGAAGAAAGGATCAGGGAAAGAGGGTGTAATAGATCTCCATTATGAATGAGATGGTGTCCCTCTCAAAAGGATCCTATTAGAAGTCCTTGTAGATATGATCATAGTAAAATGCATTATGGCATCATGGAAGCAAGAGCTCATATGAAATCATGAAGAACATAACTCTTGGGAATCTTGTTGCACATTGAAAGAAAGGAAGAGTTCATCCAGGTCAAAGGAAACATTTGCCAAATGGAGATATACTAGATCTTGAAGGATCTCTGATAGAGATTTCAGCGGAGGATCTCAGAGTCCGGAAAGGCAGCAAATGTTTCAGCAGAAATTCCAACTCTTGGATCTCATGAGATGGTGGTTCAATGACATAAAGAATGAAGCAGATCAAGGGATTGAAAAACCGTTCAATCAAGGAAGTTGTTGAGAGATACCTAAAGAAAAATAAGGTATATACGATTATAATTGCATTTGTATTTGGTATTGTGATGTCATGTTCTGTGGTTGCAGATAAAACGGATCAAGCATGATCAAGAAGAAAAAGATCTCTCCCTCTAAAAGGATGTAGAAAGTCATACTAGATGAAATCAACATAATATGTCCTCATAATGTAGTATGAGGTAGTTGATGACCATTGAAGAACTATGAGAGTTCCTGGGAATAAAAGACATGAGGATGAAAGAGATTGTGAGACATGCAACCATGACGAAGGCAGTGAACATCTAGAGGATCAGGAAGACTTGACCAAGAAACCTCCCGCAATGATGAGTAGACTTTGATGGAAGTCTGAAAAGATGAGGAACCTTGACAACAAATATCATTGGGAGATGTGTCAGCATAGATGAAGGATGCTTGATGCCTACAAGAAGATGTCACTAAAAGAAGGCCATCACCAAAAGGTAATATGTGATTTGTTTTTGGTGTCTGACCTCTTGGAAAAGTCTGGGTATGTGTGTAGGATCATGGAAAGGAGAGTTGTGAAGGATGTCACAACTATGTGATCTAAAGCAATCACTGTTAAAGAAAAGTGGAGACATATGAGCTTAAGAAGGAAGCCGCATATGTAAAGCCAAGGGGGACACTTTCTGGGAAAGAAGGAATGACATGACGGAGGAAAGTGATAGATAGTTGAACCCTACATGTGAAGAAATTGATGACATCGAGATCGTGGATCATCAGTCAACTAGAAGACCTTATAAAGCACTGATGATAGAGTCCCTACGTAAGAGGGCGCTCTGGGAGGTTCCTATGAGTAAAGGAACTCAAGCAAGTTTTTGAGTAAAGAGAATCTTGGAACTTGTCCCTGGTTAAGAGGGAGACTTAGACACGACATTCTTGTCTTCAATTTGGAAGAAAGAATGGAGGATTGTGTAATCATATGGCATCTCACATTCTTTGAGGATGTGGTAGGGCATCCAAGACAAGAGTGGGCAAGAGGACCGATATTCTTGAGGGTTGGGAACCCAAGATGAGAATAGTCCTAGTAGGGCATACTCGAAGAACACCCGGGTGTGTATGACCCTAAGAGAGACAATGATGATGCATGTCTATTAGTCATTGGTCTTGCCAATATTGTGTGCTCTGATCTAAGAGATAGAGTTGTTAGTCAAGGCCTTGCTAAATGGATACAATGTTGGTTGAAATGATGCTATAATAGATGGATTGCAAATCCGATTCTTCTTATGAGAAATTCTTCAGATTGAGAATGACCAAGTACCATTATGAATACCTCCCTAGTTAAGAAGAAGTGTTGAAGAAAGTGTAACTAAGTTCGGTCTTCATAATGACATGATCTTTGTATTTGATGTAATGAAAGAGAATAAATTATTTTTGTTATCTTGTTGCATGGGTTTCATGAGCAAGAAGCGTTACTAGGTGAAAGACTTCTTCTTGATGTCTTTAGGATTTATTTAAATGTCAAAGAGTTATGTCATGTGTATAGAAACTCTTCATGAGTTTATGTAAATATGTACAAGTCTTCAAAGTTGTCTAATAGCCCTCCAAGACCAAGATCAATGCCTCAAAAAACAAGCCTACAAAAGTCTGCAAGCAAAATCATCTAAGGATCTTCATGTGAGCTTCAATAAATAAATTAAATATATATTTAAATGACACGTCAACTCAACACAAGGTCACGTCAATTCAAAGGTTCATGTCGGCTTGCATATATGGCACAACTACTATAAATAGCCTATTCAATCATCCGCAAAGTGTAGAACATAACTCGCATAAAGAGGAGCCGCAGTGAGGGTATGGAACTGTAGTGAAATAAAGGGAGCCGCAGTAGAGGGTAGCCGCAATAAAGATGGAGCCACAGTCAATGTGAAGTCGCAATCAAAGTAAGCCGCAATCAAGGGAATCTCATTCAAGGTCATGTAGCCGCAGTAAGGAGGATGAGGTCTATGGGTTCAGTTGCCTCCTTGGATGGGTATAAGGAGCAGTAGAACCTAGATCATCCTCCTCTCATACTTGTAATGTCCTCGGATGGATAGGAGTAGGCAACATGTGATCCACAGTGTTGTGAAAATCGCGATTTTTTCCCTTTGCCGATAAAATCGCGATAAATAAACGAAAAAATTGCCATAATTTTTTTTTTGCTGATTTTTACTGAAAAAATCACGGGGGGTCACGACAGCATGATTTTATAAACTTTTTTTGGGTTTTTCATGTGCTCATTTGGACAGTCGCGCACGCGGAGGGAGGAGGAGCTCTTGGAGACCAAACTGAAGAAGGTTTTTAGCCAAATCTAAGTGCTTAGAGGAGAAAATCAAAAGGAGACCACCGATTTCTCCATAGAAACGGTATGTGGATTAAATTTTTTTTGTTTTCATTGTTTAAAAACATTGTTTTTGTATGTTTTTCATTGTTTTTGGTTGGGAAACTTGGTATGGGCACCATTTTTCTTTTGTTTTCATTGTTTTTAAAGATTTTTTTGTATTTCTTCATTGTTTTGGGTTGGGTAACTTGGTATGACTATGGGAACCAATTTTTTTTTGTTTTCATTTTTTTTAAACATTGTTTATGTTTTTTTCATTGTTTTTGCCATTTGGTTGGGTAACTTGGGTTTGGAATGGTTGGGTAATTTGTGTTTGAAACTTTGAACTTTGGAATGGTTGTTTTAGGTTGGGTTACGGGTAACTTGGATTTTCATTGTACAATCATCAATGTAAACATTTAAATTTTAAAATACTAAATTGTAATTTGTAAATTTGTAACTTGTAATTTTGTAAATGCTAAATTGTAATCCTAATCCTTATTTTCCCATAGGTTCACAACTACACCAAAACACCATTCAAGACTTCAAGTTTGCAATTTCAAAGTTCAAAAACAAACATGCCAAGGAAATTGGATCCTTTCTGGGAATATGGTGTACCTGATTCTCCGAAGGATAGAGTAAACTTGAGTTGCAAGTTGTGTGGCCACCCTATGTCCGAGGGGGTGTACAGGTTGAAGTTTCACCTTGCAAAAATCCCTAGACATGATGTGGAGCCTTGTACAAATACAACTCCTGAACTTATCCAAAAAGCCACGAGAGCACTGGAAAATTAGAGCAGACTAGAGAGGCCAAAGAAGAACTCAAAAGGCAACTAAAAAGGTCAACTGAAGGAAGTGGCGCTGGTTCTACTGCAACATCAATCAATCCGATAGCTGCATCATCATTTTTTGTTCCTCGAACCACACCTGGTTCACAGCCATCTATTGGTTCAATGCTAAAAAGAAACGAGAAAGAAAAAGCTAACAACTTGCTAGCAAAATTTCTCCTCTGGAGTGATATTCCTTTCAGCATCGTAAGGAATAATCCTTTTTTCCAACCTGCTGTTGATGCTATTGCCAGTGTTGGCCCGAGGTACAAAATCCCTTCTTATCATGATTTCAGAGGCCGGATTCTTCAAGATCAAAAGCGTGACTGCACCCAAAGATTGGAGGATTTTAGGGCATCATGGGCAAAAACAGGATGCACTGTTATGTTCGATGGTTGGACTGACCAAAAGGGGAGAAGCCTTTTAAACTTCTTGGTTAGTTGTCCCCAGGGGACTATGTTTATCAAATCTGTTGATGCATCTGAACAAATCAAAGATACAATAACTTTATGTGATTTGCTGTATGTGTTTATTTTGGAGGTGGGTGAACAACATGTTGTCCAAGTCATAACAGACAATGCTGCAAATTATGTTGTTGCTGGTAGGATGCTTATGGACAGGCATCCTACTTTATTTTGGACACCTTGTGCTGCCCACTGTATTGATTTGATGTTGGAGGACATAGGGAAAATTCCCTTTGTCAAAGATATTGTTGATTCATCCAAAAGAATTACAAAATTTATATATAACCATACATCTGTGCTTAGCTTAATGAGAAGATTCACCAACAACAAAGAGTTGGTGCGCCCCGCCATTACACGGTTTGCCACCAGTTTCATATCTCTTCAATCCCTCTTGAATTCTATGTGGGATGTGAAGAGAATGTTTCTTTCAGAGGATTGGCTACGTTCCACAATGAGCCGCAAACCAGAAGGAGAGGCCGTATGCAGACTAGTTTCATACCAGGAAGACTTCTGGGCGAGAGTGAAGGAGGTGTGTGCCGTTACTGAACCTTTGGTAAAGGTTCTTCGATTGGTTGATGGTGAGAAGCCCGCAATGGGCTATTTGTATGAAGCCATGGACAGGGCCAAAGAAGCCATTCGGGCCTACTATGATGACAAGGGAGATGATGGGTTTCAAAAACAACTCCTTCTATGGGGAGTGATTGATGAGCGATGGAACAACACACTCCATCGTCCCATTCATGTTGCAGGGCTTTTCCTGAACCCTGCATTTTCTTATGCATGTGGGTTTGATTTTGATGTTGAGATCATGGATGGATTCTTATCCTGTGTCCAAAAGATGGTGCGATCTCCAGGAACAACGTATAGAGATCTCTAAACAAATTGAGACATATAAGATGGCAGGTGGCACATTTGACTTTGAGATGGTTGTCAATGATAGGATGATTAAAATGCTAGGTATTTTTTAGTTTGTAACTTTGTTTCAAATTTCATTGTCTCTTCAAATTCCATTTTTTTCTTATGTTTATTTAAAATTTTATTTGTAATTTTGTTGTAGATGCATGGTGGAAAATGTATGGTGGTAGGGTACCCCTTCTGTAAAAGCTTGCCATTCGCATCCTCAGCCAAACATGTAGCTCCTTAGGATGTGAGCGCAACTGGAGTGTATTTGAAAAAATACAGAATAAGAAGCACAACAGGTTAACACTTAAACATTTAAAATATTGCAAATTTCCAAATAAATTTTTGAATTCATTAAACAATATTTTTTGTAATTATTAATTATTATTTCACGATCTTTGTACAGGTTGGAGTCCCAGCGACTTAATGACATGGTCTACGTCTACTACAATCTCCGATTGTGGGTGAGGCAACTTGAGAAGACACCTGATGTGGATGCCATCTCATTGGATGGGATTGACACCACTGCTGCATGGAGGGTCGAGGCTGAGAGGCCTCTCATGGAGTCTGCTGATGATTGGTTAGTGCAGGATGTTGTGGAGGGGGAGGAGGAGCAGGTGGAGGAGGAGGAGCAAGTGGAGCAGGTGGAGGAGGAGGAGGAGGAGGTGACACCGCCTACCCAGGCTACCACTGCCACTAGTAGAGGACGTGGTCTACCTCCTATGCCTCCTACTTCTAGTTCTTCAGCTACTAGAGCACATCAGACTCCACTGCCATCTCCACCAGCACAGGCACCAACATCTACATCTAGAGGGAAATGGAAAGTTGTGGCATTTTCTCGCAAGAGGGGCAGAGGAAATCAATAGGATTAGACTTTCATTTTATTGTATATGACATTATGACATGATAAGATACATTATCATATTTTTTGTTGATATTTTGAGGCTGAGTTGGGACTCAGGAGTCAGGACTTACTATTCAGGACATGATTCAATGTTATGTGTGATTTTAGCGCTAGAAATGATATTAAACATCTTATATATTAGTTTTTTTATCATATTTATGTGTCAATGTATTTATTTTATGTTTTAGATGGTTTAGATATTGAAAAAATTGAAAAAAAATGAAAAAAAATGAATATTTTTGTTCCAAACGCTTTTTTCCCGCTTTTTTCTGCTTTTTCCCGATTTTTCCGATTTTTTCATTTTTTTCCCGGCGCCGATTAAATCCCGCTCGCGCTTTTAACAACATTGCTATATAGTCTTGTCTCCTAGTACCAAAACTGAAAAACCCTCAAAGGCCTCTGTCTGTATGCCTCTCCGCTGCATCATTTGCACATCAATGAAGTTGTGGGTAGCCCCATTGTCCACCAAAAATGCTACATGCTGCCCTTGCACCGTGCCTTTGATCCTCAATGTTAAGTACTTGGGGACTCCCTTCAATGAAACGATGACCCCTCTAATGGGTCTAAAAGGACCTCCATTAGGTGGGGTTGGTGCTTCTCCCCGTCGACCTCCGCTAATAGTTGTAGCCTCCTGTTCAATGTCATCCTTTGACTCATTGTCCGAGAACACCTATATGTAATGGGCCTTGCGCTTGGTGCACCTATGCTCAGGTGCCCATGGCTCTTAACAAGTGAAGCACAACTTCCTTCTACAGAGGTGTCTCCTAGTCTCATCATCTAGCTGCCCATGCCCCTAAACATCTCTCGGTGGTGGGGGTCTAGTGTCTCGGCTTGTCAGTGGTAAAGGGGCTCAAGGTGGCACTAGTGTTCTTGCCCTGGGAATTCCATCATGCAAATCCCATGCGCAGTATATTGCCTCTTGAAGAGTAGTGGGTCTGCTCGATCTCACTAGCCCACATAAAGGCTCAACCAAGCCCTCCATAATTGTATAAACCCTCCTGGCCTCTGATAAGTCTGGCACCATCATGGACACCCTCAAGAACTCTGCTATGTAATGCTTTGGGTTGCTGGTTTGCTTGAGCTGGGTTAACTCCTTGAAATGGCCCTTAGGATCAATCCTGTCACCGCTCCACAACCCTCCGTGTAAAATCCTCATAGGAGGTTGCACCAACATGCCCTAGAGTAGTCAATCCGTGGAACCACCAATCATGTGCTTCCACCTCTATCATCCGACTAAGCTGGAAATAAGTGTCTAGTTTTTCCATCCATGCTTTAGCTGTGCACTTGGTTGACCCATCAGATGTGGGGAGATACATCCTCCCAATGGTACGCTGCAACTCTGAGCTCTATGTGCTTGAGCCTCCTGCATCCCTGCCCTTGTCGTTTTGCTTCAGCTGGCAGTAATCTCTGAAGCTCAATGCAACTCGAAACTCTTCCCCTATCGATTGCCACTCACGGAAATACTCTCCCATGGGCATCTCATCCTGTCCTGCCTGCTCTCTAGTACCAAGTGGGAAAAACGTGGGTATGGTGGATCGAGTCGGCCCACTGAAAGTGTGAGGATGGGTCAAGGGCAAATGATGGTCAAACTATTGGGATGCATCCAAACTCTCCCCTATTATGAACTCTCACCGGACACTTTTGTCTGGGTTCTGCTGCTTAATTTCCTCCAACATTTCTTTTTGCCCGTTGGCCAGATCATTCAAAGCCTTCAAGAGGCTATTGAAGGTTTCCTCTTCTTTGCTCACTAGTTCCACGGTACTTCCACCATGCTTGCCTTTTCTATTCCTTGCTCCGGAGCTCGGGGCCTCAAAATTAGGTGTGATCTCCAACTCTCTTTTTCTACTCCTGTACCTATGCCTCCTGTAGGTAATGTTTTTCTTGTCTTCTGGGGTCATAGAAGATTTCTCCCACGACTGAGCCAAGACCGGTCTGATACCACTGTAATAGTCCTAATGGGAATATTAAGTGATAACAACAAATAAAACATAGACATGCAACCATAAAACTAACACGCCAACATAATGACAAATTGCACCAGAAATTGTACCAAGAGCTGAGCCATTTTATTAACTGAGAAAACAAGGTACATATAAATGAAGAAGAGGAACCTGGGCTTGCTACAACAAGCTAGTCAAGTCCCAGGTGAAAATGGAGCTGCACGAGTGCTGGAAACTGCTCCCCCCAAGTCTCTGCGCTGGACCAGTAAATTCTGCTATTGCTGGCTGAAAAGGAACAAGTGTTTGACCCTACAAAAGTGCTCAGGAAATTCTATAAATACAGTTGTAGCCTCCCCTCCATATATCCACCAAAACGTTGAAGGCGTTTGTACACCCGAACAACCACCCCAAGACACACCGAAAAGTGTGAATTGCCCAGTGACTCTAGTTGTACGCCCTACTGGAGAAATGCTGTGAAAGCCCCTGAATCCACTAGAAAATCACCAACAAATGTCTGCACAAACTCCCACAGAATCCTCTTGGAAAACCCTGCTCTTCTTCTGCCCAAAAACTCTGCTCCCTAGCTCCCACGAATTTGCCCAGGAAGGCCTCTGTGCAGGCCGTGGAAAGCAAGTGCTGGCTCTGCAAGTTTCCCACAGAATTGGTCCCGGATCTTACTCCAATTCACCTGTGAAATAGGAGCAAGGACTCCCTTCAAAAACCCGACAAGGGATCTGCGTTGTAGTTGCTCCTCTAAAGGGGGTGCAAATCTTGCCTCTACATGAAGTCTGCCCCAGAAAACCACAGCGATCACCTGCAATACTTCCTGGAACAACCCTCCAATGATACAAGAATTTCCTCCTAGGGATGGCACACAAGGTCCACCGAAGGTAGGGTGAGATTCCCGCTTGGAAATCTCTTGTGCTGAACAACACACTGTTGACTTGGGTAAACAACACAAGCAAACCAAGGCTCAATTGTCAAATGATCAAAAAGTCCCAAAATGAGAGCTCCATCTCCTATTTATAATTTCCAGCTCCCTCTCTTCTTGTGGGCTTCACCCATCGAATCTCTTCCTTCCTCCTTTTCCCTCCAAGTTGAATTTCCAAGGGGGTGCGTATTCCACATGGAGTGGCCCCCACCTTCCACTAGCTCCACTTTTTTTCCCTTTCTCCCAATGTCATGTCCTTTTCCTTCTCCCAAAATTAAGTGGCCCCCTTCTATCGACTTTTCCTATGTCTTAAGCCAAAATTTGTCCATCTAACCAAAATTGCAAAATTAGTGAGGCTGCTTATTAATTTTAATTAGAGGGGACATCACAAGTTATGAGTGGTTGCTTGTAAAACTTAGCTGTGGTGTGGCAGATTTTAGATTGGCGACTTGTAAAACTCAGCCGTGATGTGTTAGATTTTAGATTGGTGGTTCTGTCTTCTATTTCCAGTCCACTCTACGATATATATTGGTCCACTCTATGTTATATATTAGTTACATTTGAGGGTACCTAAATATCTAGTTCCCACATTGATCAATATTCCAGTGGCGGCTACTTGTTTCTGTGTGCTGTATCTGTAAATAATGGTTATATTCCATGACCACTATATTTGATGTTTGCAGCAGAGTAAATTCTTGTCGTTTGAGTAATAAAAGTCAAGGCAGGGACAATTCAACTTCTATAATCCACACTCCAGATTGTTTGACTCATGCTTTGTTGCTATTCTTCCTCTAATTGCCACAATTTCCTAAGGAATGTTTTTAATAATTTTGTTGCTAAATTTGCAATGAACAAACTTTTCTTCTACCGGATTTTTAAACTGTAAAAGGCCAAAGGGTTGATGTGGTCAAAGACCTAAAGGTTAGAGAAACTTCGGTAATTGTGTGTCTAAAAGCCAGATCAAAACGTCTCTTTGATACACAAAGAATACAATATTGTTCATTTCGTGAATTTGACATGAGCAACTTGGTTCATAAACTAAATATCCAAAATAAATGGGATAACATAAAGGAATTCACATGGACTAAAGTATTATATTGAAGAAAAATATGAGAGATGATAGAGTGATATCCAATGACCTTCATGATGTATGTACACAAACTGTCACATTGGTTGAATGGTCATGTCCTTTTATTAGGTTTGTTACTTCATTAAGTATTAATTATTATTGTTATTATTATTTATTGATGTTTATATATTTATTTCATTACACGGATCATTTCCTGATTATGACATGAACAACTTGGTTCATAAATTGAATGTATAGAATAAATTGGATGACACAAAATAATCCATATGGGCTAAAATGCTATATTGAATAAAAATATAAGAGATGATGATAGAATGATATACAATTACATCATGATGGTGTATATATATATTATTCTATCATCATGTCTTATATTTTTATTCAATATAGCATTTTAGCGTGTATGGATAATTTTGTGTTATCCCATTTATTCTATGTATTCAATTTATGTACCAAGTTGTTCATGTCACAATCAGGAAATGATGCGTGTATATATATATATATAATCACAAGTGAATGTTACCATCATTTCAACATCTCCAATACTCCTTGGGCTCCATGCTCAAAGTTTTAGTGCATGATGCACTCCTGCAAATAGCACATCAAGAGGTGTGCCTCCTTAGCACTGAATCCATGGTGAACATAAGTGACTAAACCCTCCAAATATAGCTCAACCAAAATACAACAATGGGGAAAGGGAACGACAAGCCCTCTACATCACATGCAGTGCTCCCCTAGCTAGGTGAAAACAGTTTCAAAGCAACCAAACTGCAACATGATAGGTGCTTAACATTATGAAAACCAACAAAGAAGTGCAAATAAGAAAATGCCTAAGAAAAATGCCTTATCTTGTTTCTAAAAATAGCACGAGATCACACCAGAATTAAGACAAGATCAACACCCAAGACAAGTGTATTGACTGCCTCAACATCGATGCCTCCAGCTGCTACAAATATATCAAAGGATGAACACTAAATAAAATAAGATAAGATAATTATATTAATGTCTGACGAATGACCAGAAAAGTAGATCAATGGGACTGAGGAGTACAACAAGTATGAATACAATGTGGGAGTGCAAGTGCAACTCCTAGAAAATGTTGAAAATAATATAAAGAAGGAAACCTACATTAGTATAACATTAGAACAAATGTATAAAATGTGAAAATTCTATTGCAGTTACTGGTTATTATTCTTCTATCTTTTTAGATTATTTGTCTTCTAGAAATTAATTCATGGCAAATACTAAATAAAGACACAACTGCAATTTCATAAAAAATTAATCACAGGAATTGAGAAAATATCACACATAAAATTTAACACCAACATTTTTTGACAAATTAGTCCCTGGGAAAACCTTGAAGGGAAAACCAGTTCTACAGCTGACAGTTTGTATTATTTGTTCAATAAATCAAGGATTACATAAACTGCTTGCCTTTCATTGGCAAAACATCGACAATTTTTCTCTTCATTATAGTTAGCCAAATCGAATTGGGAAATCAAGGACATCCATCTGCAAACCGACTCGACCTCTCGTAGGCAATTCACACTTCCTCCTGCAACACGCACTGGCTAACTGGAAATTCGAACTGTCCTTCCCAGCAACTTGCACTACATCTGAAAAATCAGTCTCGTGACTAATACTGCCTCCAGCAAGTTGATTGACCAACTTGTTGAAAAGTGTAACTAGGTTCGGTCTTCATAATGACATGTAATTATGATCTTATGTAATAATATGTAAAGAAGAAAAATAAAATATTGTAATGCTTGCATCATGGGTTTCATGAGCAAGAGATTTTGTTTTTGACTCAAGACTTCCATTGGACTTCCATTGAGAGTCTTTAGGAATTATTTGTCATCTAGTCATAAAATGATAGAGTCATTGTCATGTAATGAAGTCATGTTCCACTTTGTAAAAGGTCAAAATTGTCTATGTAAAGTATCCTGCAAAACCTTGTCACTTATCCTCTTCAAGTCAGCCTACAACGATGGAAGAACTTGCTAGAAGAAGTTGACCTAACCCTTGAGATCATGTCGGCCTAAAGGACATGAAAAGAAGTGTATATATAGCCTAACTCGACCTCACTTGAAGATAAGCAACTTAGCATACATTCGGTGAAGAAGTGCGAAGAAGAAGAAGGGCTACAAAGATAAGAGCTAAGAAGGGATAAGGAGACTATCTTCTGGGTATAGCGAAGGAGACTATCTTCTGAGTATAGCGAAGAAGAAGAAGGGCTACAAAGATAAGAGCTAAGAAGGGATAAGGAGATTATCTTCTGGGTATAGCGAAGGAGATTATCTTCTGAGTATAGCGAAGAAGAAGAAGGGCTACAAAGATAAGAGCTAAGAAGGGATAAGGAGACTATCTTCTGGGTATAGCGAAGGAGACTATCTTTTGAGTATAGCGAAGAAGACTATCTTCTGGGTATTGCGAAGGAGACTATCCTCTGGGTATAGCAAAGTAGACTTTCTTCTGGGGACAACGAAGTAGAGTTACTTTTGGGAATTGTGAAGAAAGGATTCTTCTGGGGTCAACAAAGAAAGGCCTCTTCTGGATACTTGTTCTGGATGACCGAGATAGACGTCTAGAGACGGAGATTCTCTAGAGGAAGCCAGTGAAATCATAGAAACTGAGTTTCTCTAGGAGAGGTCGAGATGAAGCAGTGTGAAGGATAGAGACTGAGTTTACTCTAGAAGGAGCCGAGGAGAGCAGTTCTAGACAAGAAGGAAAGTTGAAGGGAAGAGGCAGAGCATGAAGGATAGTGACAAGGTTCTTGGGAGAATACTGGAGTCAAGGGTCTGTGTCATGGTCTTGATACTCATCAATTGAAGATCTAGAAGAAGAACTTTGATTGGGTTTTCCTCTCAAGAGGTGAGAGGTTTTGGCCCTAGCTGACAAGCCTACATACTATGCCACTTGTATTTTATTGTGCATGATGAGAAGAACACAATAATAACATAACGATGAAAATACTATAAGCTAAGAAGTAAAAGTATATCACAAGCAATTATCAAGCAAAGAAATATTTTAACTATTCATGCCCTAGAAGTTAACTTGGTATCAGAGGTTAGGTGCTGAAGTCAAGAAGGGGCATTCAAAGCAAGTGGACACACAAGAATTGAGCTTCAAAGAAGGTTCAAAGCAAGTCAAAGAACACCTAGCAAGAAATTAAGATCTACCAAAACCCTAGATAGAAGAAATCTACATTAGCAAGAGTCTTGAAACCATCTTCAGTAAAGAAGGAAGACTAAATCATTCAAGGAGGATCGTGAATCAAGCTCTCTCTTATCAAACTCTCAACAAGAAAATCCTCTATGAACATCAAGATTAAGGAGGAAGCAAGCATCAATCTCTCAAGTGAGTCTATGACTATATCTGATAATAGCAAAATGTCTTTTTTCAAGGAAAGCAATAAATTGGTTAGGGCTGCAAATTTCCTTGAATGGAAGAAAAGGACAGACCTAAATCTTATTGAGAATGAGGTCATGGATCACATCATGAGATCGATAGCCCAACCTCCAAAGGAAGATACTCAAGCACATGCTAGAACCGTGAAGGGAGAAGTGAGAGCCCAGAGGATTCTTATAGAATATATAAAAGACTCTCTAATCCCATATGTATCAATGTTGGAGACTGCAAAAGCTATATATGACAAATTGGTAGAGTTGTTTTCCTTAAGTACTATAGGAGAAGTAATCTCATTAAGGCAAGAACTCTACAAACCGAAGATATCCAAGGAAGATGGAATAGCCTCATACTTTATGAGGATATCAAAAATTGGAGATCAACTACAAGAGTTGGGAGAAGTCATGTTTGATAGAGAGATGACCACAGTGGTATCGAATGCACTACCGGAAGAATGGGGTAACTTCACTTCAAGTTTATATGGGAAGAAAGAGACTACTCCATTTCAAGATCTATGGTCGCTCTGTAAGATCAAAGAAACCAGACTGAAGGCAAAGGTTGATGTCAGACCAAATGAGTAGAATCAAGCATATGCTGCTATGGCAAGAAGAAAAGGGAAATTTGGAAAGTTCTGACCTCAAAAGTAAAGGAAGAACATGGATAAGGTAAGATGCTATGGATGTTAAGAACTTGGGCAGTATAGAAGAGATTGTCCTAAACATAGTAAGGACAAGAGGAATAGGGAAGAAACTCACATTACTGAAGAAGTGAAAGAGCCCGAGTCAAAGAAGCTTAAAAATGAAGAAGTAAAAGATCTCTATTATGACTGAGATAATCTTCCTCACTAGAAGGTAATTTTCACTTGTAATCTATAGATACAAAACAATGTAAATAAGATAGGATGCATTAGATTAGAAAATAGCATTCTGATAGAAGCATTAGAAGTAAGGAGCTCGTGACATGGGAAGCAGAAAGAATGTCTAGAATAAATTCTATTGTTTACAAAGAATGGGAGCTCTTGGATACCTCATTGAAGTAGAAGTCATCATTGACTGGGATCATCATACAATAGTCAATAAAGAAACATATGCCATGTGAGGATATGAAAAATCCTCAAGTTTCTCTGATGGAATCCTTATCAAAGGATTCACTAATTTAGAAAAGAAGCAAGAGTTTCATCAGGAATTCCAAGTCATGGGATTCAAGGATAATGGTATGATGACATAGTAGGAAAGAAGGACTAAAGGTCAAAGTTCTTTCGTGCAAATGAAATTGCTACAAAAAGTTTGGATGACCGAAAGGAAAGATGAGTTATGTATTCTTATATATATTATTATGAAAGTCATGTCATATGGTTGCAGATAATATGGATCACTATTTCCATCTTTGGAAATATGATCAAGAGAAGAAGGGATCTCCTACTCCAAAAGATTACAAAAAAGCATAAATTCACTCTAGATGAAATCAACATAATATGTTCTCATATGAATCATGAGGAAGTTGACAACAATTGAGGAACTCTGAGGGAAATGTGTCAACCTGTATGCAGGATGCTGATACCTATAGGAAGATGTCATATGAAAGACCATCACAAAGGTAATGTTTGATTTAAAGTGTTCATTTATTTTGAACTAATATCTAGATGGGCTTATGTAGGAATGCCAAAGGGAAGATCTGTGGATGACTTCCAAGAGAACCATATTGAAGGATGTATGATCCTTCCGAAAAAATGGCATGAAAGCAGAATGACATGAAGCAAAGCCAGATGGAGAACTGGTGAATCATTTTATGATGAAATGAGGACATGACTAACTCATGGATGAAAGTGATGGATGATCTATACCCTATGAAGAAGTCCCCGTAAGATGAAGATTGCATGGAAGAAAGGAATTCTTCAGGCAGTTGGTTGTTCCGCATGAGGAGTTGTTGTAGGGCCCTAGTTAAGAGGGAGCTTGAAAAAGAGTTTCTTACTTGGAAGAAACTTGGAAATTCCTAAGCCAAGAGGGAGCTTAGGTACACTCCTTTTTGGTAGGAATGAGTGCATTCCTTTATTGAAATATGTCCTCCCTACTTGAGAGGGAGATATAGACATGTCATTCTAGTCTTCACCTGGGAAGACATAATGGAGGATTGGGTAATCATTTAGCTTCCAAAACTCTTTGGGGATGAGATAGGGCATCTAATGGAAGAGTAGTCGTGGAGGACTGATATTCTTTGAGGGTTGGGGAGTCCAAGATAAGAATAGTCCTCATGGAACACACCCTGAGTACCCGGGCAGGGATGTTCTAGGAGAGACAATGATGAGGGTGTCTATAAATCATTGGTCTCGCCAACATTGAGCTTAGATCTTC
The DNA here is from genome assembly GCA_000404065.3 of Pinus taeda. Taxonomy (NCBI): domain Eukaryota; kingdom Viridiplantae; phylum Streptophyta; class Pinopsida; order Pinales; family Pinaceae; genus Pinus; species Pinus taeda. Next base: position 162,576 of record APFE031219592.1, read on the forward strand.
TGGAGATAAGGAGCTGTTAGTCAAGGCCTTGCTATGTAACAATGCTGGTTGATATGATGCTATACAAATGAGTTACCAATCCAAATTCTTCTTATGAGAAATTCTTCAGATTGAGAAAGTCCAAGTACCATTATGAATACCTCCCTAGTTAAGATGGAGTTTTGAAAAATGTAACTAGGTTCAGTTTTCATAATGACATGTAATTATGATTTTATGTAATAAGATGTAAGGAAGAAAAATAAAATATTGTAATGCTTGCATCATGGGCTTCATGAGCAAGAGATTTTGTTTTTGAGTCAAGACTCCCATTGAGAATCTTTAGGAATGATTTGTCATCTAGTCATAAAATGGTAGTCATTGTCATGTAACAAAGTCATGTTACACTTTGTAAAAGGTCAAAATTGTCTATGTAACGTATCCTCCAAAACCTTGTCACTTATCCTCTTCAAGTCGGCCTACAATGATTGAAGAACATGCTAGAAGAAGTTGGCCTAACCCTTGAGATCATGTCGGCCTAAAGCACATGAGAAGAAGTGTGCATATAGCCTAACTCAACCTCACTTGAAGATAAGAAACTCGACATACATTCGGTGAACGAGTGCGTAGAAGAAGGGCTACAAAGATAAGGGTGAAGAATGGATAAGGAGACTATCTTCTGGGTATAGTGAAGGAGACTATGTTCTAGGTATAGCGAAGAAGACTTTTTTCTGGGGACAACGAAGTAGAGTTACTTCTGGGAATTACGAAGAGAAGATTCTTCTGGAGTCAGCAAAGAAAGGACTCTTCTGGATACTTGTTTTGGATGACCGAGATAGAGATCTAGAGACCGAGAGTCTCTAGAGGAAGCCAGTGAAATCATAGAAACCGAGTTTCTCTAAGAGAGGTCGAGAAGAAGCAGTGTGAAGGATAGAGCTCAAGTTTTCTCTAGAAAGGGCCAAGGAGAGCAGATCTAGATCTAGAGTCAAGGGTTTGTGTCATGGTCTTTGTACTCAATTGAAGATCTAGAAGAAGAATTTTGATCATATTTTCCTCTCAAGAGGTGAGAGGTTTTGGCCTTGGCTCACAAGCCTACATATTGTGTCACTTGTCTTTTATTGTGCATATTGGTAATTGTCTTGATGAGAAGAACACAATAATAACATAACGAAGAAAAGACTATAAGATAAGAAGTAAAAGTGTATCACAAGCAATTATCAAGCAGAGAAATCTTTTAACTATTCATGCCCTATATTTCTCAACACAACTCGCACTGCCTCTCAGAAATTGTTTTGACAACTGTTAATTGAAACGAGTCTTTGGCAATTCACACTGGATAATCTGGTTTTTCGCATTGTTTTTCTCGACCTTCCTCCTGCAAAATAATTCGGCCTCCTTCCTTCTCTTAGAAAACTGGAATCACTATGAAGAATTTCTCCAGAAATTCTCTCCTCAATTTCTCCTACTGAAACCTCGCTGCTGGTGTCTCCCATGTTATCACTACGCCCTTGCTATCATTGCAAACCTACTTGTTCGAATGATCTCCAAAGGCCCCATTGATCTCGTCTTATAATTTCTCATTGACGAATCAACCACGATTTGACTGATGAGATTTGTAGCTTGGGAGGTACTCCACACCCTAGGGTACAGATTTATGGAGGAATTTGACCCACATGGGCTTTGTGGACAAGAGTACCCAAGTTGTGGGTGTGAAACCAAGGAGAATTTTGGACTCTTGGCACTTGGAAATGATAGAGCACCCTAAGAGGAGCTAGGGGCTACTTGTAGCACCAAGAGAAGCCTTGTAGATTGTGAGATAATAATTTTTGAATGTTTTTGTGCGGGCTTGTGGCACAAAAGACAAGTTGGCCTTGACTTGAGGAGGTGCCCTTAAGGGCTAGATGTTGCCACAAGAGGAAGGTATAAATATGAGAGAGGAGAGACCTCATCCATCAAACACAAGTGCAACTCGCATAAGAGGAAGAGCATCTGAGGCAGGCCAAAGACATTTGAAGCCTAGCAAGGAAGAGGAGATCTAGTTTGGGTTGTTTTTTGTGATTTTTTGGGAAGAATCAAATAAAGGAGTGGGCTGAGTATTTCTAGGCTGTTTTGTGCAAGTTTTGGTGGCAAAATTCTCCAAGAATTAGGCCGCAATTCCCTATGATTGCTACAGGTGGTGGAAACTTCAGTTGGGAGTTGGATGAAGGTATTTACCCTTGTTCTAGTCTGAGTACATCATAACGATTACAGAGGAGACAAGGCTGTAGTATTTGTGAGGTGATTTGGGCCCAGAAGTGGGGCTGCAATAGTTTCTACAACAACCCTAACCAAGGCCGAGATCCATAGAAGATAAAGCCTGGGTCCACGAAAGAAATAGCGGACGCAAGTGGTCCTATGCAAAGGTATGTTTCTCTTCCTAAGTTGATGTGTTAGGTGGTGTAGGGTTCAATTTGGACAGTGGTTGGAGGATTCTTGTGGCTGTTAGGAGGGAAACAAGTAGGTGTCCTTGTGTGCCCTAAGTGCAGATTTGATAAGGTCACTAGACTTGCCAGAAGAGGTAGATTTAGAGAAACTTAGGGACTGATCTTTGAAGGACAAAAGAAGGCAGCCAAGGGAGCAGTTTGTCTACCCCAAGTTTATTGAAGAGAAGGATATCTTACAGTGATAGAGGGCAACCCTCCATGCCCTATGTTTGTCTTCATTGGAGGAACACATGAAGGAAATAGTAGGAAAAAGTCCCAAAGAGCTGAGGAGCAATAGTTGGTAGTCTAGGAGTTGTTAACAAACTGTGTTGTGAACAACTCACAAGAAGGCCATATGTGTTGATTCGTTGATGGACTAATGATTAGCTAGAGGGAAAATTGGTCACTGGTGAGCCGTGTTCAGTGACCTAAAGGAGCAAGATTTGTTGATAGAGGCAGAGCTGCAGATTGGGAGCAGAAGGACCAATAGACGTGTTCAGGGTACGACAAAGTAGAGTTGTGAAGTGCACTACATCAGCTAGTAGGTTAGTTGTATCTTGTTCAGGGTCGATTGGCGGTCGTAGTTGTTGACACCAAACCGTAGTTGTACATTTTTGTATTAGTGATTGTATGAGGCCATGATCCCTAGTACATGAGCCCTAGACAGTTGTATTACAAGTTGTTAATATAACAAAGTTGGGTTGTTGAAAAATTCAAATTGTAAAAAGTTGTTTATTTGTGCACGTGTTGATTTACTGCAGTATTGATTCGGTTGTGCAAAGTAGTTTGTTGTGGCATTTGAGTTGATTACATCACAGATTCTAAGACTCTAACCTGGATTCTCCAGTGCCATTGAAAAACAACACTAACTCCAATCAATGGCTAAAGATCACCTCGACTTCCTCAAATCACTTTTTTAGAAATCACTAGAGCAAAATCTATTTTTCTCAAATAATACTGATTAATTTACCCATTTCCCCAAGTTAGACTTAGGAAAATAATTAAAACTGGTTAACTATATCTAATTATGATATTTCACTTATAAACGTTTTCTGGGTTTTGGAGATAATTAATCCACCTTTGCTCGTAGTCTCATAGACACCATCTAAGACTAGAACACCTATCTGAGTTACAAAAACTAGCATAAAACTGTGACCAAGATACAATGATACAAAACGCTAAGTGAGTTTTTCGAAAACCAGAAAGGTAGACAACTCAAGAACATGTCAAGAGAGAGAGAGATCGATTGATGGGGTTGATCATCTCAAGGTCTCCCGAGTCCGATGGTGTTGGGTGAGGGGGGTGAACGGCTCACTGGCTCGCTGTCAGAGTCCTCTGGAACCATGAGTGTGTCTGGCAAATAAGTGTGCCTTTGTTTCAATTCTAGACCCAACAAAAGCATTTAATGCTGTTGATTATTCTGTCAACCTGGCTGCTCAAGTTGCAAGAAACATACCCTCCATCTACTGAAGATATCATCAATAAGCACCATCCTTTGTGCACAGAACAAAACACCAGAGGAGAAATTAACAGGTTGGAAGCTTCCTTAACAAACGGCCCCTCTCAAGGAAAATCTCTTTGAATCAGCATCCCTATCATGATGAAAATATGGTGTACTATAACACTTCTCTAATCTGATTCAAGGCAAGTACAGGTACCAGCTGATCTTCTTCTAATTAAAACTCTTTTTGTAACAGGTTGGTGCTTACAAGGCCCTAATACAATCTTGAAGCCTTATTGAAGCTCCTTAAATTTGGTTCTGAGTTCTTTCAACATTGAAGTCTTGATAAAGAAGTGTGACCCAGTGGAAGTGAAGCTTACTTGCGGGAACTGGTTACAAGTTAGACGTGGTCGTTATCTAAGAAGATATTTTGACTTGTTTGATTTTCTAGTTTGGTTTTTAGGTGTGTCTGGAACTGCATAAATAAACCTTACACATGAAATCTTATTCCAAGCATATTGATTATATGATGAGTATGCAGAATATCAGTCTTTATTATTTGCCCATAATTGACATAAGATTCAGTGGGTTGCAGTCATCAACTGCAATATTTCTTTGTAATTTTTTTGCTCACATTTCAGATGAAGGGAAGACATTCTTTTTGATATTTGTTGTATTAATGTATCATTATTGTCAGATGCATATGCTTATATGACCAAATGAATTCCTATGTTTACAAGCTTCGAGGAATTATTGATGTCAATAAGTACTGTTATATGGTAATTCCAAAAGAAGTCTCAAAAGGAATGCACTCAGCAATATATTGCCTGGTAATTGTATAATGTTTGTTCTCAGTTGGCCAAAGAATAACTTGATCATGATGGTAATCACAGGAAGGGAAGGCACTTAAGCTCTTAGCTACAGCTGCTCGCCTTGACATAGAAGACTTCTTACAGAAGCAAGTATATTTGGAGGTATTTTCTGTTGTGATTTGATACATAACCCTTGAGATTTATTCATATAAACAAAAACATTTGAATGTGTCATCTTTCAAAGTTCTGTTTTCAAGGTAGCTTGTTAAATTATTCTGTGAAGTTTAATACAAACTAAATTGTGTACTTGTCCTATTTTGACCCTTTGTTGGGTGTCAATGTATAAGATAAAGACTCTTCAAATGGCATCTTGCCCTAATGATGTATCACAAATGCATACGGACTACTTTTATTGTCATAAATAGCGTCTTGAATCAAGACTCCTTATGAAGCGTGGTTAAGTAGGAAACCAGAGGTATCAATTCCACAAATTTTGGTTGTCTGGCCTGTTGACCACTGGGGTGGCACTTGATGACTATCTGAAGGCTCCATGCCCAAGGATGTACCAAAGGACACTTATACCATCAGATTACCAGAGTTTTTAAACTCTACTTCTTCTTCTCATCATTTTTTGTTGTACCTAGATTCTACACTCTGTGGGGAGTTGTAATAAGTAATGCTAGTATGATGAATTTTGAGTCATGTAATAGGCCTAGGTAGCTTGGGACCTTGCCAACAAGTGAATATTACTCTGAGAATTTTTTTTCACTTGGTTAATTATCATCTCCCTATCAGGACTTAATAATTAATTGAGTTTTTTCCTCCAAATATACCCTAAAGCTGGAGTACGACTTGATGGTGAGGCCTTGGGTGAGTCCTAGTGTCAATGTTTACTACCATACTAGATCATACAAAAAATTTTGTGGAATTTGGTTAGGTATAGGTGGTCATTTTTATTTTTTTAGATTTTCCGCAGGGGGAAAACTGCAATAAAAATTGTATTTGTAATGTAATAAGTGATGTCTAGAGAAGTTGTATGGGGTATGAGTAATAAAATTTACACCTTTTACCCTCAACTTTCTACTATGACACACTTTGAGGGTCAAAAATGTATTTAGGACTCCAAAACCCACTTTTCTTAAGTTTAGTGGAAAATGTGGGAATAAATTAGGCTAGAAATAAATTATTCCATGTGACACAATGACATGAAAATGATTTGGAAATTATTCTAAGTCAAAAAGTTGAGTCAAGGGACATGTGGACAATGACTGACCTTACATCATGCACCAATATCTCATGAAAATTGAATTTACTGGAGCTAATGCAACAATTGCTTATGTGGAAAATCGAATTATTTGGAAGAGCTTACACACTAAAGGAATATTCGATGGAATATCTTGATTGAGGATTTTGTGGGAGCTTGTCTCACTTTAGCTCCAGAGCTTCTACACTTAGCACTTCACTTGGGGAAATATGAGTTTCTCTTGGAGGAGACCACATAGTTCCTTGGGATCTACGCTGAGCTTCATTGGGATCATCATCTGAGGTGGCAACACATGGTTCGAGTTTGGATGTTTGATTGGAGTTATCTCATTGCTTTGGTTCACACATGGATTTGTTTACTATACCACATAGAGAATTCGATTTTCCTCAGGTGCCACATATGGAATTCGATTTGTCTTGGTGTCTCTCTCATCTCCACTTGGAATTCAACTTGCTCTTTCTTGGGATTTGCTCTAATTCCATTTTTCATATGCATTTTTCCTTGGGATTTGCTCCCAACTCTCTATATAATAGAGTCATAAGCTCTCATATTGTATCATGTAATACGAGCTATTGGGCTTGAGGACACGCTGCTGGATTGTACACTCATTGGCAATATAATACAAAAGACTTTGGGGTTACTTGTGAGGTGTTCTTCTCCTTGTATATGGTAAATTCTTGATATATCTGTTTCCTCATGCTATTCTTTCCTCCATGTTTTTCAAGCATATGTTGATATGCAACTATCTCATATTAGCATAAGAATTGTTTAATTTCTCTAGGAAGAGAAATATTTTAGTTGGTGTCAAATATAGCTCTAAAAATTCTCTCCATTGCATTTGATTAATTCCATGTGGATCTAATTGGTTTTGATGAAGTTGTGTAGAAAATGCTTCTTTGATTAAGCTTCAAGCACGAGGGGAAGTTCTCAGAGGAACCAACCCACTCTTGAAATATTCATGGAGAACCTACATGCGTTAAATTCTAAAGTCTCATCATTCAAATTGTTTTGCAGGGGTTCTTTTGAGTTTTAGGCTCTTATTTCTTGCATAAAAAAATCAATTAAAAGTTCACTTTTCAAGTGTTGTGCTTCATTTATCAATATCTTGCTATTTCAAAGAGCTAAATCATGGCTAGCCAAAGAGGAGAGTTTACTGATACTCTTTGGCCTAGCTTTTTGTAGAGTATATTGTAACATATTTTGCAATTTATTAAATTAACACTTGGTGTGTTTTGTAGCCCATCTCTAACTTGTTTTCTTGTAGCAACTTGCAGGATTCATCTTCAAAACTACTTACAAGTTTGCATGCAGGACCTTGGGGCTCTAACTTCTAGATTATTTCCCTCTCTTGGCCGTGAGCATTATAGGGCCTTCTTGGACAAAGCCGAGTTTTTCTTGGGCTGCCTTCTCTCTCCCTTGGCCGTGGGCATTGAAAAGGCTTAGCCTCTCTTTTCCTCTTGTAAAAATCTGAATTTTATGGAGCCTTTCTTTGGCCTTAATTGCAAAAGTATTTCAGCAAGGAAAAGTCTATGACTTAAAACTTCATTTGTGAAGACTTTCCTTAGCTTCAGAGGAGGCTTCATGGTCTTTTGCATCTTTTAGAGTTAATAAAATTTCTGATTTTGGGAGCATGGGTTTTACCCATTGACATCCCTATCTCTCCAGCTTTCGGAGAGGACTTATGATTTGGTTTTTTTGATCTCTTTTCACTTGCATGCGTCTCATATAATTGGCTAATTAACACAACCATGCATTATACTCATTTTGCATGCTATTTAACTTGATTTGCTACAAGTTTTAAATTCATTTACTTTCATAGCAAATTCAGTTTTTTTTTTGCATGCAAGCACCTTTAACTTGATTCTATTTGGCTTGAATATTGTTCCAAGTTTACTTATGCTTCACCATTGAACACACTTTACATGCATAAAATATTTGGGCAAATTGTACTTTACAATGCAACATTTTATTTCATGTCAAGCAAATATATTTCAAGTTGAAGTCTATTTCTTTCTTTTGCTAATCTACTTTTAGAGATCTTACATGCCCTAAGCATCTCTAAAACTGACCTCCAATTTAAGTTGGTTGAATAGGCTTTTAGGGACCCTCTACCTCTATTGACTCCTCACTATGGGATCCAAATCTTTAGGCGAATGTGAGGTCTGAGGATTAAAGTTCAATTGCAATCTTGCTTTTAGTGTCTAACCAATAAAATAAACCAAGAGCATTTTATATCACATTTTACTTTAGTTGCAAGTTCTCAAGTTTTTGCTATCTTGATGGTTTAAAGTTTCACATGCAAATATCATTTCCCATTTCAAGAAGCACTTTTGATGCAAGTATTTGAATCTCTTAAATTTTGCAACAATTTAATTCTCTTGTACTTGGAATATTGTTTACTTTTGCAACTCCATTTCATGTTATCATTTTGATGGTCGTTATGTTGATGAATGACCTACTTGTTTTACTTGAAAGTACTACTTATTTTATGTTGCAAATTTAATTTCATCTTATTATCTTGGTCTAACATTTAAATTCTCTATCATTTGTGGCTTAATCTCATTTTGGGGAAGCTATTGTTTACTTGAAGGCACTAGTCTACATTTGAATCTATTTCAAGTTTGCTTATATGCTTGAAGACAAGTTACTTTTGATAGACATTGACAATAATCATCTCATTTACATTCTCCAAGTAGATTACTAATTGTTTTTATTCGAGCCAGATATTTTTGCATGCTTTGATTTGTCAATGGTTCATATATCTTAAAGGCATCCTTATATCTTATGCTAACAATTTCTTGTTTCATTTTCAGGATTACTTTTTCTTTTCAACTTGAAAGCATTTCATTGCATTTAAGCAAATATAATTTCATTCTAGAGCAATATTTTGAAGGCACTAGTTGTTCATATGTTTATATTATATATTGATGATTTTTAATGATTATTGCTCATATCACATTTGCTCATAATCTTAAGAAAGTAATCTACTTCACTTCAACATTCTCCTAGAAACCTTACCTCTTTAACTTAATTTTCCTTTAGGAACCACCCCCCTTAGCTAACCTAGGAGATAGCTTAAATGGAAAGAGTTGGGAATATGTGACAACCCCATCTCTTAGTTCCTTGTCACCATCCACACCTTGTGGGGTTGAAGGCTTTTCTCACTAACTATAGGTAGGTGTAGGCGGCAAGGTCAACCTGGCCTATGCACATCTTCCAGATACAAAGAGACGTAAAGTGGAAGATAAAAGTAGCAAATGTGTATTTACTGGGTATAGAATTGAATCAAATGTACAAATTGATCCAATAAATGGAAAGGTTCTTACAAGTAGAGATGTAATTTTTGATAAGAGACCTCCACATGTGCATACATTCAAATGGAAAGCTGAACTTTTGCAAGGTGATTGTGAAGAGCTTGAATTTAAAACTTCTCTCACATATAATATGCACAAAAGAGAAGGGGACAAAGAAATGGAGGAAGCAAAAGTAGAGTTGGAGTTGGGAAGACAAGATGACAATCCATCTTAGAAAAGGCCAAAATGGTTTTATCATACTTGTTACCCACCAAAAGTGGTGACACCACAAGGGAAATTTTTCTCCTACCATCTCTTCAACCAACAACCATTGACAACCACTAGTAGCTGATGATTGTTGAAATTTGGGTAGCTATGGGAAGAATTTCCCATGAGAAGCCCTCTTGCCCCAAAGGAAAGCCCATCGTGCCCCAAAGGAAAGTTCAAATGGATAAAAGTAATATTAATATTAATGTCTTGGGCACTCCTCTTATTATTAATGTGGCAAACAATCATTAAAGAAATATATATTTAAATATTATTGAGCAAATTCAAGTATTTCCCTCCAAAACCCTAAGTTAGTTTGACTTTTGAAGGCATCCTGAATGTGTATAAGAAGGGAGACTTGGAGCCCATTCGAAGATAGAAGATCACAACATATTCTCTTCTAATTCTGTGTGGTTCGCATAACTTATCTGAGGCTCGATTTTGATATAGCTATGACTCACTATCTCTATCTTGCATTTGATGGTTCACTATAGTGATTGCATATGGTGACTCGCTATGATTTACAAGACTCACTATCTCTGTCTTTGGCTGACTATAATGATCGCATTTGATGGCTCGCTACAATGATTGCATATGGTGACTCGCTATCTCTGTCTCTAGCTCACTACAATGATCACATTTGATGGCTGGCTACAGAGATTGCATATGGTGGCTTGCTATGATATTTAGTGATTCTCATTTACATTGGCTTGGTCTATATAAATAGAGGCATCACTCTCAATTGTACAGTGACATTGTGACTCATATGTAAAAAGGCATAGTATCGCATTGCAGTGACCAAGGTTCTCGCAATATAGCTCTCGCATTACAATTACATTGTATTAAATTACAAGAATCACTATCTACTATGCATCGATATATTTTATTGTGGTTTACCGTGGCCCAAAGATTCATAATGGCTCACAACATATAATGGCTAACATCAATGTTTGAATGTCATCGTTCTCTATAACAACGACAACGCTCTTTGTATGGCATCGCTTCTTACAATAGTGGCTCGGTTTCATAGCTTGTATATGTCACATTACTTACAGAGGTTCATATGGTTTGTTTGTGGTTCACAATACTTACAGTAAGATACATTTGACAATAGTTTTTGCTTATTGTGATATGTATGGTTGTGACAAATATAGATGACACAAGTAATCCATACTACCGTGACCTTGATTCGTAGACATGACTGTAACCATGACTAGGAGAGTGATTTTGTTGCACAACAGTAACCTTAATATTTGACCATGACAATGTCTCTGTTGGTTTGATGTATGACATGTTAGTATGATTGTGATGTTATTTTGGCAGCTCGGTGACAAATTCCAATCATGGGACTAGATTCCTCTTTCTGAGAGGACCAAATTTGACATTTGAAGCACTGGATTCAGATATGGGAAAGTGTATTTTTAAAGTGAAGCCCACAATGTCACAATTAATGAAGTCAACGTAGAGGCTAATTAGCCCTCCTCCAATGCCTATAAATTAGGGACTCCTCAAGTTCATTTAATCATCATCACATCACAACATCTCTTCTTCTCTCTCTGAATTTGATTGGTTTGTACAGGTCAAGGACAACTTCTCTTTCACACGTGCGAGGGTCCAAGGAGACAATTTCTGCATTGACTTTTCAATTAGACAATTTGACTTTAGTTTGACCGAATTTGACTTCATCATTTTACTTGCTTTGATTGGGAAAATTCTGATTTTTAGAGGCCGAGTTGATTGGCACAAGAATTGAGGAAATCTGGGTTGTTTGATTAGCGTTGACTTCAGGTTTGACCATAGAGAAAAGTGTAGACTTCGACCAAGTTTTCCTGGGATATCTTTGACTATTTTGGGCCGACTTTGACCAACATTCAAGGCCGCATTTATTGTTCCTTTGACCAAATTGTTTAGAGGGTTGACCATTGACTTTTGTGGACTGGTTAGGGCACATTGACTGTTGTTGACTTAGACAAAATTGCAGATTTATGACAGTTGACCAGATTTGTTTTCTCATTATTGGTATATTGGTTTTATGGTTGGTTGACTTGGTTGATAGTCAAAGCCTTTGAATTTGACTCTTATTATTGAATTTGGCTCATTGTACTCTCTGCTGAACATTTGAAGAAAATCTATTAGAAGAAGAATTTCAAAGGGTTTCCCCCCTTGTGGGGTTTTTCCCTGGTCTTTGACCAAATCGATGTCTCTTGTTGATGTGTTGATTGTCTCTTATTTTCATTGCATTCACTGTTCTATCTTTAGTTACTGAATTGTTTATTGGAAGAATTAATTGTTATTGAGAAGATTGCTAATTGAATAAGTGAATTGGGGTAAAGTAATTGAAACAACATACAACAGTGAAAAGTTAACATGTGACAGTGGCATCTTGATAACAATGATAACAACATACAATACTCTTAATGATAGTAATCCTTGATGGCAGTAAGGTAATGACCTTGATTGAAGTGACCTTGACCTTGTTGTATGGCAGTGATAGTGACTTTAAATAGTGATGAGAGTGCCTCTATGATAGTGCTCCTATGGCAGTGTTGATAGTATGATGACAGTGACCTTGTTCTTATGATACATGAGTAATGATGACACTTGACAATGATGATATTCCTTGATAGTGAAGTCTCCTGATATTGATGACACTTATTGCAGTGACATGGATGATGCTACTTAAGACAGTGATATGATAGCAACTCTATTGGATTTGTTTGATTATTGGAGGTCAGATTGTTCAGTTCACAAACGAAGTTGTGCACTGACTTGGGCTGGCTCTTCGAGGCCCTGATGTGATTGTTGTATCTTGATTCTCATTTTTATTGTACTTTGTAACTCAACCGAACATTTGATGAATATCTAATAGTCTATAGAAGAAGAATCTGGTTGGGTTTTCCCCCTTTGTGGGGCTTTGCCTTGGTCTCTGACCTAAATCATGTTGTCTCTATTGTGTATGCTTTTCTTCTTCTGTTCTTTACTGTTTTGCTGCTTTGTTGATGTTATTGTTCTCTCTACATAATTGCTAATGGTGATATGATGTTATGGGGTAAATGTAGTGTGAAAATGTTTACAAATGCAATTATCTATAGGGGAGAACTATCTCGCCCTAAAATTTAACATGGTATTAGAGCTGGGCTGAAGAAAAGTCATTGAAATCACCACTATGAAAACACCTATGATGAAGTTCATGGTCAAAGCAAAGTGAAAGGGATGAAGATAGCAGAGACCTAAAAGAATGCTAAGGTTTGAAGGAAACCCCAGGGAAGTCCTTTGTTCATGCAAATAGAAGCCAAGGTTTGGAAAAACCATTTGAGTGGCCTTAGATATGTTAAAGGCTTGGGTTCTACTTCTTTGTTGTTGCAATTGATGATTTATCAAGGCAATTATGAACAATCACATACCCCTAGGACATTCATTCACTATACTTTGCATGAAACATATGAAAAACCCTAACAAATGCAAGATTCAATAAATTCACCTTTCATTAGGGTAGCTACTGCAACTTCATAAGCGAAAATTTCCATACATTACACCCGACATAAATGGGAAATATATCATGAAAAAGACACTTACAAGTAGAGCGAAATCTTCCAATCATTAATAGAGGCAAAAATTGAAGCTCCAAGATTAAAGTCAAGCCTTCCAAACATCAAAATGCATCAAGATATCCAACTTGTCCTTCAATAGGTCTAGCTAAATTCTCAAGAAGAGATAATGATCAAAATCCAGGTGATGATCAAATGAAATGATCATGACATCTCTATATATCCTCCTTTAAGGGCTTCGATTTGCCTAATTAGGCCTAATGATGCCCCAACCTATAAAATAATGTGCAAAAATAACATTACTTGGTGACAAGCCCACCAAGATAGCTTCATAATACAAAAATAAGCCTCTCAAGATGGAAAAATGATAGATACAATAGGTCGAAGGGCAATTGAAGAGGCCTAGTCGAGTCTAATATGTGCCAAAGTGAAGGGGTGGGCTCCAAACATAGTGATGAAGGGGTTGGACCCCTGACATCCAAGCAAATGACACATGGTGCCCTCAAGTGGCTGTGGGGGCACAAAACATCCTCATGGGTCTCCAAATGGATTGAACATGCTTGAATCCCACCTGTAAGGTCTAGAAGAATGATGCAAGCCCTCCCTTTGTCTTCCATGGTGAGACACATCCTCATCTAGGCCCTGGATAAACTGACAAGTGTGTGGTGCAAGAGTGTAGCTGGCTGGGTAAGGTAGTCCAGGTGCATCATCATCGTCAAATAAATGGAACACGAGCAAGCAATGAGTGGAGCTGAAGGATCCCATGATGTAACAACCTGCTCTCTGCTATGGTGGAGGCCCATGACTTTCAACGCTCGCCCTACAAATGCCAATATGATCCTCTAGAGGACTTGAACCCCATATAGGGAGACGAAACCCACGATGAAGTCCCACCTACACTCTTGTATAACATCCAATGCGTCCCCTCACCTTCCAATACAAAAAGGCATTAGTGCAATCGAGTAAATAAGCTTACAAATCATGAAACCAAGCAGACACTTCATAATTGCATGCCCTTCCATAATGGGCTTTAGAAGGTACAAGTGTCTCCAAGTTCAAGGAGAAGGTTAACTAAGGACCCTATTAGGTGGTTTCAACCTCTAAGTGGGTGACATGTCCATGGTACATCCATCAAATGGTAGGTGTCATGTGATATAATGATGAAACATAGTGGGGCATCAGGGGAAGGCTCCAAGCTGCATGCCACAATACAAGGGTAGCTATGATAGGGGAAGCCCACACTTGGGTGTATGAATGTAGGGAGAAATCGTGGTACATGAGTAACTCCGACCTTTGTTTTTCCACTCTTCATATGCCTTTTGCCGTTTATTGATTTTTCCTTTATAACTGCTCGGGGCTCTAGGGGGTGAGAGCATGATGTGTGAGATATAACAGTGAGTACCCCCTATAGGTAGTTCATTGCCCACCAGGGGTTGAGACAATTATGGGTTCCTTAATGATGTAGCAGGCTCATATAAGGGCCGTAGGAACCAGGGTGATGGCCATAATGATATGGAATAGAGCTCACGTTGGCTTTTGACCATGTGCTAAATATGTATGTCTCGGCCATCTTTTGCATTTTATAGTACTTTTCCTGTTGAGAGTGGCCAAATTGTGCTTTTTCCTTTCTTTTTAACTGCATCAACCTCAGAGGCATCGTTCCAAACCTGACCCAAAGTGTGGACAAGGGGAGGGGAGGCTAATTTCTTGTGGACCCAATGGACAAATGTAGACCCAAATAGGAAATATGGAGAAAGGGGTGTTAATGAGCGGAAGGTAGTGATGTATATGGTGTTGGGAAGTGGGACCACGTAACCAAAATCAGGGTTTCCCATGTAGTGCCACACAATGTTGCATGAAGAGGGGACATTTTTTGGATGCGGATATGTGGAAGCGTCATTTCCTAAAAATCTAGGAAACGAAGTGTCTCGGAAGCGTCTACTATATTTATATATATATTTTTTATATCTTTTGCATTTATATTAAAAAAGCATCCAAAATACCAAATTAATTGTAGAAGATATGGAAACATGCATATTTGTACATAAATCAAGATAGATATGGCATCTATTGTACGTTAATGATTAATTATTCGAGGATCAACCATCTAGAATCTAGATTTTTCTCCTCTTGTTTAGCCTTTGCCTCTACCTCGTCTGTCTAGGGATATTAGTCAACATTGCCCAATTTTGATCAAACTACCTAATCCAAGCTTTAAAATATGGTAGAAAAAGCTTAACATGCTTGATTGATCATTTTGACTTGATTGAAAGGTAATTTTTTGATGAGGGCATGACAAAGGAGTTCAACAATTAATACCACCAATAGTAGGGTATATACAGGGCTTGGTGCGCTTGATTAAACGCCAATCACATACCCTAATACATGATATAATATAATGAAACTCCACAATCCCATTGATCCTGAATTCTTGAACACTGTTAAGTTTTCTGAATTTTGAATAGGACATGAAATTCTATTTTCTCCATATGAAGTTCGATGAGGTTGGAACTACTCTCAAACATCTTGAGTCATTTCATGGTAATGTTAAAAATTTAAGTAAAAGGATGAAAATGAAAGATAAACATTACCATGAGGGATCATCTAGGAAGCATCTAAGGAGCATCAAGGGAGTACCTTGGGAGTGTCTGAGAAGCCCCAACCCAACTTAAGTCAAAGGAAAAAAAAATTTAGAACCCTGTGGAACCACTCGTCTCTCTTAGGATTCGATCAGGATCCGTGCACTATTTTGTGTGGATTTGGGGTGGATTCATTGTCAGATCCACGGTTCGGAAATCAAAAGCCGCAGATCAGGCCGGCATGGTTCTGAATTTCCAGGAACTGTCTTTGCCGGCCCGATCCGCTGTTCCGGATTTCCGAACAACAGATTCGACAACAGATCCCCCATGAATCTGTACAGGACGCGATTCTCGGTTTGGATCCTTGGGGGTGGGGGAGGGGGTGTTTTGTGCAACATTGGTGCCACCCGTAAAGCTAGTAACCGATAAAGGAGATCCCACGGGACTAGAATACAAGGTTAACCATCAAATTGGATAGAGGAAACAAGAGTATAGACCAAACCCATTGTTTCTGCCAAATCCCCCCACTAATCCATGTCCATGATTGTCCATGATAAGTGAGAAAAGATACCCAACTACATAATGAAAAGCCATACCTTCGGGGTTGGAAGGCCCACCTTCAAACATACGATCATAATAGATGGGTGAGGAATCATAATGGCTAGCTTAGGTGGCGGAGATGGTGGCACATCGAGCTATCTGGTCACTGCAAGGCGCTGTCGGCTGAGGATCATCTAGGAGAAAAAATTCTCCTATGGGTGCCACCCATGGGTGGTGGGCAACATCTCGCTCCAATTGGGACATGATCTCTCAAAAGAGTGCACAAATGAACTCGAATGGGGAGGTCATGAGAACACCAACAATCTCTTGGGACCTTAGACCTGTGACCTGCACATCCAAAGACCAAGCACACGGGGCAACATGTTTATGTGGTGTCTTATGATCACCCATGCTTAACATTAGGCCATAAAAATCAACAAAAAATAAAATTTACTTTAGACGCAATTTTAATCTAAATGTAATTGACCTAGCATGGTAATATCATATCACATTAGTTCTAATGTGAGAAATCAATATGTAACACATCCTACTCTAATATGCATATAATACAAAATCGGGTATCAAGGAAATGGGTGACTCGACTTAACTTGACCGGTTGCGGACAAGTTTAGCAATGTAATAATAGTCCTCACCTACCTTCCCGTGAATCTTGACAGGAATGGGGTTTTTGTCAACCAATATCGGCCCCAACTTTATACTACCTTTTAGGCTTCCATTTCTAGCTTTGCTTGTGATTAGGCTTTTTAAGGATACAAAATTCTTGAGAGGGAAGTATAGGGGATGGTTTTTTAGCCTCAAGGATCTTGTAATAAGGAATTTGGCTTGACGTTCCTACATGAGTAGGATACATGGGTTCTCTATAAAGGGTGAAGGGAGTTCTATTAGACTATGGAATGGTGACATAAGATAAATCCATTTGAAGTTGACCACCCACAGTAGCACCCCATTTCCTAGATAATAGCATCCCCCATACATTGGGAATGTCTATGACTATTACATCCATGAGCAACGATATGTCAGGGTCATAGCTAAGGAAATCTTTAGATCCTTTATGAGGCCTTCTACTTCTACAGGTTGAGAGTTGAAACCACAAACAACTTTATACCTTCGGGTGGTGTTGAGATTTAGTTGCTTCATGACCTTTAATGGCATAATATTTGCAAAAGCCCTAGAATCCAACATACAATTGTGTAACAAGAGATCATTGATAGCTATGGTGAGCAAGAATGGTTCATGTCCTAGGTTTGAGTTAGAGAGGTGGATGTTTTGTAATGTTATGGGTGTGTCTTCTTCCTCGAACCCAAGAGCTTTCTTGGCTTGCCATTGTTGTCATGGGAATTTCACATTCTCCTTTAAGGAAGCTTGTATGGTCATCTTTCTTGTAGCAGTTCCTACATCAACATCAAGCTCAATATCCTTGCCCTTGGACTTGTGTTTAGGCTCTTCCTTTGAAGGATTATTTTTAGGATTATCATTTTTAGGGGGATCCTTCTTAGGATGTTCCTTAGGAGAAGGTTCTTTAGGAAGGGACTGCTTAGGAGGAGACTCTTTCTTGTTGGGTTTCTTTGAAGTTGTGGAGGGATCTTTATTGTCCTTTCGTGAATATTGAAGCCCTTTAAATCTCGCTCTATCACCATCTTTGAGGATTGGCTTATCCTTTTCTTCTTTAATGGTTACTCCACTATCTAGAGGATGAATGTATGTGATACCTAACATAATTGAGGAATTTCCCTAATTAATACGGGCTAATTCCCAAGGAAACATCACAAGGAAATAAGGACTTGGGCAGACTTGTATTTGGTGAAGTATTGACTAGGACTAGCTTGTGAAGCAGTGAGACAGATAGAGATAGTGTAGAGGTTGCTCGAGCTTGAGCAAAGCATTGTAATCTTCTCATATTTTCTGACTAATGCAATATACAGATAGCAGAGGTTTTAGCTGTGGCTTTCCCTAGGAAATCATTGTGTAATGTGTTGACTGAATTCTTTCTCTTGTATGCTTTGTGATTTCACGATCGTTTAATTGTTTCTGCTGATGAGTAGAGTAGATTCAAGTCTTTTGTTTTAGCAAATTATATAAGCAGTTTGAATCTACAAGGAGTTTATACATATTTACTTCGGGAGGTCTAAGATTGTTAGGGGTATTTATAACGACCTTGTTGAATTTTTGGATGAATTATTTAATCTATCCATTCCCCTACTTATTTGGTAAAAATTTTCAATGTTGAAAGTCCCTTGGGCAACGTCTCCTATGCTACCCGCAGGGAGACTAAGATACCATTCCCTAGATTGCCCCTCAAAGGATAAGGCAAATAACATCATGATCCTATCTTCGTCATCAATGAATGTAGGGGAAGTCATCCAATAGAAGTCTTCGACATGATCATGAGCCACTTTTGGTGGCATCTCCTTTGAATTTGGGTAACCAATCATTATATTTTTTCAGGCAAAGGCTCAAGATTGTCACTCAATTTCAAAGTTCCAAAAACACTAGCCAAGTGCCTTTTGCTTCTTGGGACTTTGGGTTGGTTTTGGTTGGCATTGGAGTTGGTTATCATATCGGGAGTTGAATTAACAACCTTTTCAAATTGAGGGAGAAGGTTAGTTCTATCAGGTGATGGAGTTCGATCTCCCCTTCTTGCGGCAACCCTAGTTAAAGGAGGAATGTTGTCACCTTCAAGTAAACTAGGGGATTGGACAATGAATGGAGTCGCTAGGGGAATTTCAAAATGTTTTCAATGAATCAATTCCTCAATGATTCACAAGGGAGGCAAACTTGCTTCCTCCCTGACAACGATGCCAAAATGTTATTGCTCAAACTAGTAGGGGTCCTAGGAGGGGTTCCTATGGAGAAACTACTAGGTCAAGTGGCAACAATGGGGCAATAACCCACTGTCACCTCAACTAAAACTCCCTGCTCTTTGTGCATTTCATTGATGGGAGGAGTCTCGGTATCATAGAAACCACTAAGAATAATGTATCAATGATGCTGAGGTAGTGATTTCAATAGCCTCTTAAAAGGAGAGGCTCTATTGACAGGGTTTGCTTGCTCAAGAAGCAAGGTAAATGGCTCTCCAAGAAGGGCTAGAAGGAGACCTAGACCTAGGGTTGAGGAGTATTTATTGATACGAAATACCCTAGACCTAAGAATCGTAGAGGAATAAGGTTTTCTAAGTAATCCTTGTAAAATTGGAGTGACAAGGTTGTGGGACCACAAAGAAACCATAGTGGACCCAAATAAGGTCAAGGGATTGGGATGAAACTTCAAACAAAGGGGTTTTGACCAAGTAAGGGAGAAGAAAAGGATCAAGGTGTTGGAATTTCTAAGTTTAACTGTTAGAAACCCTTCATGTACTTTTTGATTTATTTCTGCCTACTTGTTTGGTTTAATTAACAAGTTATTTACCATGTAAATACTGAAAATAAATACAAGTACATGCTCAACACATTACAGATCATCAAATGAATGAAAAACAAGAACACAAGTGACACTGTTGTTTTTGGACCAATGTCCTCGGAAAAACCCAATGCGGTAAAACCGGTGCAAATTTCAGAGGGTTTTATTATTAAGTAGTTTTAGAATACAATCTGGGGGCCAAACCGGCTCACCCAATAGAGAATTATCTCGGCAGTAGTACCACTCAGTCGGAGATAGATATTCCGGCTAAAACCCCAGCTGAACAATCCCACAACTCTCAGTTCCATTCTGCCCCACGAAATCTCCAACGTCTGCAGGGACTGCGTCAGCATCTCTAGCCCAACGTCACCCCAGCTCACCCTGCGTCAGCCTCTGGAGGCACTGCGTCAGCCTCTAGAGCCTCTGTGTCACCCACGCTAGCTCTCTCTTGCATTGCGCAGCTGCTGGCTGTCTCTGTGTGGGCCCTGGCTGGCTCTGCATCCCTCTCTCCCGGCTTCTACGCTGATGCTCCAGGTACCCTCTCTGCCTCTGATTCTGTATTCACTGCCCCTCAGCTGCAACTCTGATCACTCCTTTGATTTCCTCAGCAAGCCCTGCCCCAGAAAATCGAATTCTTGATCAACTCGGTGTATTCTCCAAGTGACCTTGAAGCCTCCTCTTATACTTTTCTCGTTGACAATTCAATGGCCAAGATTAAGTCCCTAATCAACGGTTAAGATTAATTCTGCCTTGATCCATGACTTTTGGACCCTTCTAACACAGTTTTATATTAATTCACATTAATATTTTATTTTCCCTAAGTTTAGACTTAGGGACTCCATTAAAAATATTAATTATTTTAATATCTCCCAAACTATTTAGAATCTGCCCAAACCATTTATGGGTATTGGAGATCTCATGTGCTTTAGCCTCTCCACCAATTTTCGTAGCTAGAGCACATCTGATGCTACCCCAACTCAACACAAGGAGATGAAATTTGACTTCAATTTTCAATGCAATGATCCTTGAAGAAGCGACTAGCCAAGTGGGACCTAGGGAGAATGGTCCTTGAACTAGGGCTTGGCAAAACTTGAGATTCAAGTGTTAGAATGGATTCAAATTTGGAGGACCTCTCAAGGGCACACCAGTGTAGTTCTAGACCAAGTTTCATGAATTTTGGATGGCTACAATAGATTTCGTATGATGCCTTAGGAGACACTAGGGTTAAGGCTTAGAAAAAGAAGAGAGGAGGTGAGAAAGATTTTCGTTTGATCATCACCTAGGACTAGACTAGTGCTTGGCCTATTGGGAGAATGGAGTCAATGAGATTTGATGTTAAAGATTCTTATACCCAATCAAGGAGTTCCCTAACAACTTCGCATGGCCTTAAGGGCAACAATTAGGTTACTAGGAAAGTTTATACTTCTTTGATGTTGCAATTGATGACTTATCAAGGAAATTATGAACAATCATATAACCCATAGGTCATTCATTCACTATACTTTGCATGAAACATATGAAAAACCCTCACAAAGACAAGATTCAATAAATTCACATTTCACTAGGGCAACTATTCCAGCTTCATGAGTGAAAATTTCCATACATTACACATGTGACATAAATGAGAAATAGATCATGTAAAAGACACAAGTATATCGAAATCTTCCAATCATCAGTAGAGATAAAAATCGAAGCTCCAAGATTGAAGACAAGCCTTCCAAACATCAAAATGCATCAAGATATCCAATTTTTCCTTCAAAAGGTCTAGCAAATTCTCAAGAGATAATGATCCAAATCCAAGTGACGATCAAATGAAATGATCATGACATCAAGGTATATCATCCTCTAAGGGGTTTGATTTGCCTAATTAGGCCTAATGATGCCCCAACTAATAAAATAATGTGCAAAAATAACAATACTTGGTGACAAGCCTACCAAGATAGCTTCATAATACAAAAATAGGCATCTCAAGAGGGAAAAATGATAGATACAATAGTTCGAAGGGCCATTGAAGAGGCCTAGTGAAGTCCAATATGTGCCAAAGTGAAGGGGTGAGCTCCAAACATTGTGATAAATGGGCTGACCCCTTGACATCCAAGCAAATGAC
Organism: Pinus taeda; assembly: GCA_000404065.3. NCBI lineage: Eukaryota > Viridiplantae > Streptophyta > Pinopsida > Pinales > Pinaceae > Pinus > Pinus taeda. The sequence goes on from APFE031219592.1 coordinate 184,282, forward strand.
TTGTGATGCCCCCAAGTGGCTTTGGGGGCACAAAACATCCTCATTGGTCTCCAAATGGATTGAACATGCCTGTATCCCATTTGTAAGGGCTAGAAGAATGATGCAATCCCTCTCTTTGTCTCCCATGGTGAGACATATCCTCATCTAGGCCCTGGATCAACTGACAAGTGTGTGGTGCAAGAGTGTAGTCGACTGGGTAGGGTGGTCTAGGTGCATTATCATTGTCAAATGAATGGAGCACGAGCAAACAATGAGTGGAGCTGGAGGATCCCATGATGTGGCAATCTCCTCTCTGCTGGTGGAGGCCCATGGCTCTCAACGCTCACCCTACAAATGCCAATATGACCCTTTGGAGGACTTGGACCCTGTATAGGGAAACCAAACCCACGATGAAGACCCACCTGCAATCCTGTATAAGATCCAATGCGTACCCTCACCTTCTAGTACAGCAAATCATCAGTGCAATCAAGTAAATAAGCTTACAAATCATGGAAGCAAGCAGATAGTTCATAGTGGCATGCCCTTCCATAATGGGCTTTAGAAGGTACAAGTGTCTCCAAGTTCAAGAAGAAGGTTAACCAATGATCCTATTAGGTGGTTTCAACCTTTAAGGGGGTGACATGTCCATGGTACATCCATCAAATGGCAGGTGGCATGTGATATAATGATGGAGTAGAGTGGGTCATCAAGGGAACTCTTCGAGCCACATGCAACTGTACGAGGGTAGCTTTGATAGGGGAAGCCCACACTTGGGTGTATGAATGAAGGAGGGAGCAAACGTGTTACATGAGTCACCCCGACCTTTGTTTTTCAACCCTTCGTCATATGCTTTTTGCCTTCTATTGATTTTTCCTTTATAACTGTTCGCGGGTCCAGGGGATGAGATTATGATGTGTAAGATATAGCGGTGAGTATCCCCTATTGAAATGTGTAACTAGGTCCGATCTTCATAATGTCTATTGTAATCATGATTTTATATATTTGATATTAAAGAGAGAAGAAATTTGTTTTTGTCATTCTTGATGCATGGGTTTCATGCTCAATATAAATTTATTTATAGGTCAAACACCCATTGAGTGCTTCTAGGTTTATCACAAAATTATAAAGTCAAAAGAGTCATTGTCATACATGTAAGACCCATTTGGGCATGTTGTATCTTATAAAGAAAATTTGTGTAAAGTCAAAAGTGTCATAAAGACCCTCCAAGACGTCAAACAAGTCGACCTACAAGAATAATCAAGTCGGCCTCAAGGACAACAATTCGACATTCAGAGATGCCTATATATAAGAGACATCGACCTCATTTGAAGATCACTCACTCACCACACAAGAAATTCGATCAAGGAAGAAGAAGCAATGTTGTTAAAAGCGCGAGCGGGATTTAATCGGCGCGGGGAATGAAGCGGAAAAATCGGGAAAAAAGCGGAAAAAAGCGAGGAAAAAGCGTTTGGAACAAAAATATTCATTTTTTTCATTTTTTTTCAAAATTTTCAATATCTAAACCATCTAGAACATAAAATAAATACATTGACACATAAATATGATAAAAAAACTAATATATAAGATGTTTAATTATAATATCATTTCTAGCGCTAAAATCACACATAACATTGAATCATGTCCTGAATAGTAAGTCCTGACTCCTGAGTCCCAACTCAGCCTCAAAATATCAACAAAAAATATGATAATGTATCTCATCATGTCATAATGTCATATACAATAAAATGAAAGTTTAATCCTATTGATTTCCTCTGCCCCTCTTGCGAGAAAATGCCACAGCTTTCCCTTTCCCTCTAGATGTAGATGCTGGTG
>APFE031219592.1:198656-238813 GCA_000404065.3 Pinus taeda
CTCACTGCTGCTCCAAAACAAGCTCAAGAATTGCTCACTAACTCTCAAAGAAGACTCTCACTCAAATGCATAAGATTGCTGTGAGAGAATGAGAGCACTTGAGTGTGTTAAATAGGGTTTGGGAGGGGGAAATGGACCCCAAAATACAATTTGTAAATTCATATAACAGCTTGGAGTCCAAACTAACCAAAAAACACATTAAAAATCCCTTAAAAACTTATTAAAATTGCTGTTTTTACGTGTGACTGGGCGTTTCTTGTGACTCGGCCGAGTCATAACGGAAATGGTCGTTTCGGCCGAGTCAGCCATGACTCGTCCGAGTCATGGCTGACTAGGCCGAACGAACCGTTTCATTGGCCGTTTCGTTTGGGAGGGTAACGGCTCGGATCAACCCGGCCGTTTCAATGTTGACTCGTCCGATTTTTAAAACAATGGTTGAAGTAGAAAGTCTACATGGTTATAGCAGTCATCATGATAGAAATGACATCTCCATTGGAAGCATATAAGGACAACCAAATTAGCAGTATATATGGTTGGAGGAAAGTCATCTAGCAAGAAAGGTCATCATACATCATCATTATTAGAAAGGAGCATTTGCAGAATGAGGATCATCAAGATCCTCTACTAGAATCTTTATGAGAAGGTTCACATTTACTTGGAAGAAGAAAGTGTCTTGCTGATTGTATACATTCCACCTTATGTGGGATCGATTGTTTAGAAGAATGATGGTATGATAACTAAGAAGTGCATAGTGTTGAGTTGGTTGAGGTACTTTCATCTTCAAGCAAGAAAAGGAAGCTGCTAGAAGGAAGTCTAGATGGCCAAAACAAGGAAAATGTATGTATATATTTAATAGATAAAGTCATGCCATCATATAGTTGTAGATAGTATGGTTGAATGTTCTATCTCATGAGCATGATTGAAAAATAAGGATCTCTTCCAGTAGAATGATGCATGAAGGCATTTAGACAATGTGCCTTGAACTCTTCTACATATTGATAAGATGAAATCAACATAATATGACCTCATATGGAATATGAGGTGGTTGACAATTGTGGTTCCTATGTTGAAAGAACAATGTAAAGAAGATCCTAGGGAAAGCAATATGTGAAGAAAGGAAGAAGAGTTCGTGAAAAGTGCAACTATAGTCATGTAAGATAAGATAAGTAATCAACATCTGATAACCAGAGGAATTAGTTATGACATCTCCACGGAAGAAGAGGGGATGAAGACCCTAATACGTATGATGGAAAAGGAAGGCCTTGGTAATACGTGTCTTGGAGATGGATTGATACATGTGCTAGATGTTGATGTTGCAAGAAGCTAATGTTATGACAAAAGATCATCATAAAAAGGTAAATTTGATTTGATGATCATTTTGATTTTTGAAAACATCTGGTTGGATCAATACATAGCTACTGAAAGAGGGTTGTATAAGTCACCTACAACTAGTACTCATGAGATTGGATGGAAGATCCTGAAAGAAACATGACTTGGAAGAGGTCGCTGTATGAAGAATAGCCAGATGTGGACTAGAAGATCACTTCCAATGAAGAGAAGGATGCCATGACTATTGGTCTTGTTGAAAAGAAAGTGATGTAGAAGATGGCCGATGCCCTACAAAGAAGTTATGATGAAGAAGGCTCCATAAAGAAGAAGATGAAGTTCATGACATGATGCAGAAAGAGGAGCCTTACAAACCACTGAGAGTACCATGATCTCCATCAAAGAGCAGAGAGTTTCTATTGGAAACAAGTCCCTAGTTGAGAGGGAGAGATAGACACATCATTCTTGTCTTCATGTTATGAAAGAATGGAGGATTAGGTAAGTATCTGGTTTTTGATACTCTTTGAGGATGTGTTAGAGCATCCAATAGGTAAGAGTAGTTGAAGAGGAAATTCCTTGAGGTTGTGTTATTCCAAGACAGGAATTGTCCTAGAAGGACCTACCTTGTGAACATCGGGGTGGGGTATGTGCCTTAAGAGACAATGATGATGGTGTCTATCAGTCACTGTCTCACCAACATTGTGCTCTGATCTTGTGGAGAGATAAAGCTATTAGTCAAGGCCTTGCTATGTGACAACGCTGGTTGGTATGATGAAATGCAATGAGATAAACTAAAATAATAACTTATGAGATGGCCTACCAATCTGACTCTTCTTATGAGAATTCTTCAGTTTGAGAATGTACAAGTACTGTGTATGGGTTATGAATACCTCCCTTGTTAAGAGGGAGTGTTGAAATGTGTAACTAGGTTCGGTCTTCATAATGTCTATTGTAATCATGATTTTATATATTTGATATTAAAGGGAGAAGAAATTTATTATTGTCATTCTTGATGCATGGTCTTCATGCTCAAGATAAATTTATTTATGGGTCAAACACCCATTGAGTGCTTCTAGCTTTGTCATAGAATTGTAAAGTCAAAAGAGTCATTGTCATACATGTAAGATCCCTTTGGGCATGTTGTATCTTGTAAAGATTTTTTTTGTAAAGTCAAAAGTGTCTTGAAGACCCTCCAAGACCTTGTCAAACAAGTCAACCTACAAGAATAATCAAGTCGCCCTCAAGGACAACAATTCAACATTCAGAGATGCTTATATATAAGTGACATTGATCTCACTTGAAGATCACTCGCTCACCACACAAGAAATTCGATCAAGGAAGAAAAAGAGACCTAAAAGAGAGAAGAAGAGGACTAAAGGAACAAAGTCTTTGAGTATTGTTTTTGGGCTATATTCTCGTCACACTTGCAAAGATTAGGGCAAATTTATTACAACAAAGTCGAAGTTGCAGAAGAAACAGCTGGGGAAGGTCAAAGTTGCGGGAACAAAATTGTTGGAGATTGCTGGGTCGAAGTTGCTAGAAGTTACTGAAAGGTCGAAGTTGCTTGGCTGAAATCGCTGAAAGTTGCTAGGTTAAAGTAGCTGGAAAAGTTCATCAAAAAGGAGAAGTTTGACTTGGTCTTAGAGGGATCTTTGACAAGGGTCTTAGGTCTTGGAATTCGTCATTTAAAGTTCTATTAGAAGAGAAGAATTCTCGTGTGTTTTCCTCTAAAGAGGAGAGGTCTTGGCCCTAACTTACAACCTACATCTTGTGTCCTTTTGTCTCATTGATCTTCATTGTTTCGTAGCTGCTTGATGATAGAGAACACTAATAATAATCAAATGAAAGAAGAAACTAATCAAGTTAAGTAAAAATACATCACAAGCAGTTATCAAAGTAAGAGAAATGCCCTAGTCTAGCCACCCGTCGATTTCTCAACACCCTCTTTAGGTAATTCATTGCCCACCAGGAGTTGGGATAATCACGGGTTCCTTAATGATGTAGGGGGCTCATATAGGGGCCTTAGGAACCAAGGAAATGGTCATAATGATAAGGTGTAGAGCTCATGTAGGCTTTTGCCTACGTGCTAAATTTGTATGTCCCAAACTTGTTTTGCATTTTATGGTACTTTTCTTGTTGAGAGTGGCCAAATTATGCTTTTTCCTTTCTTTTTTAGCTGCATCAACCTCTGGGGCATTGTTCCAAGCCCGATCCAAAGTGTGGAGAAGGGAGGGGAGGCTAACTCCTTGTGGACCCAATTGGAAAAATGTGAACCCGGATGGGAAATATGGTGAAAAGGAGTGATGTATATATGGTGTCAGGAAGCGGGACCACACAACCAAAATCTGAGTTTCCCATGCAGTGCCACCCTTAAAGCTAGTAACCAATAAAGGAGATCCCACGGGACTAGGATGCAAGGTTAGCCATCGAATTGGACAGAGGAGACAAAAGTACAGAGCAAACCCATTCTTTCCACCGAATCCCCCCACTAATCCATGTCCAGGATTGTCCATGATACGTAAGTAAAGATACCCAACTACATAATGAAAAGCCATACCTTCAGGATTGGAAGGCCCACCTTCAAACTTATGATCATAACAGATGGGCGAGGAATCATAATCGCTGGCTCAAGTGGCGGAGATGGTGGCACATCAAGCTATCTGGTGGCTGCAAGGGGCTGTTGGTTGCCGGTTGAGGACCATTTAGGAGAAAAATTTCTCTTGTCGGTGTCACCCACGGTTGGTGGGTAACAGGTCCAAATACAACTTTGACTCATTGACTCCAAATCTTAAAAGCTTGAAGATGATAATAATAAATTTTCTTGTTCTTTTCTTTTGCTTTTTACATAAAATACATAATGGTACAAATTATGAAGACTGAACTTGTTACACTCTCCAACACAGCTCATTAGCTTATTTCACAGTTATTGATCAGGTTATATGCATCAATCATGTCATCACAATAGCATACATGCCCATATCTATCTCCCATCAAGAATATGTGTGCCCATCACCTCATTATCATCAAAATGCCACCTAATAATAGAGATGTCACATCACTGCGTAGCAGCCATTTAGACATATATATCATGTAAAATCATCTGAAAAATCAACAAGATTTAGAGCAGGTTGCCCAAGTGACTAGGTTTGCGTTACAAATCATGCAGACAAAGTCGAGGTAATGGGGCCCTACATACACGGTATCATTTTAAGGAGTATAATGCATCACCAAGTCATCGTATTTGCTCTCATACATACAAATGCTTATCTTTACTTTTTATCTATGTGAGAGGTACCTTGTCTATCGAACCCTTCCGCTGAGAACCATATTCAAAATAATAAAAAATTAAACCTATTAGAATTTAGTGAAAAATAAAGATGTTTTTGTGTGTTGAACGACCTAGTTATGAGATTTCCTACTTCACTTTGATTTTCAAAGGATAGAGTATATATACTTGCTGCCTTAATGACATTTTTTTCATAATTTTTGGAAATTAATGCTAGCATTCTACATAGATACACTTTGCATGCATAATAAACTCTAGTGATCCATTAACCATTAAAGCATCTCCATGCATGCCTGACCTTCTGTCTCTCACTCATGATCTTCTGTCTCTCACTCATGCACATGTACAAATACCCTAAAAGAATGGCCATGGTTTCTTTATTATCTATTTTTGAAAAAGAATGCCAGCATTCTACGTTTTTACTAGTCTGCGTATATAGTGAATGCCTAGTGATTGATTAAAACAACTTCATCCCAGCTTTTATGTTTACCAATGGGAATTATTATGTTGTTCCAAAATATGTCTCTGGTGTTTTATGGGCATTATCATGGGTTATATGACTGATATTCAAAAAGGTGGTCAAGATACACTGCAGACTAGGCTACTTTAGAGATGAGAAGAGGTAATAAGAACTAATAATGTTTGTATGTAATGCGTGCATAGTTTTGTTCTTAGATCCTGATGCGTATTATTTAGCAGTGTGATATGTGTGCTGTTGTTATTTTCATGGTATCATGCGGCCTTTTCTGCAATATTTTAATTTCTAATTTTGTTGTAATGCATATCTATTATTTTTTGTGTGGTTTAATTTAATAATTATGAAAATGCATTTTTGAAATCTCACATAAAATCTCGTGGGCTGTTCAAACAGATCAAAGTCAAAGTGAAACCAAATTGGCGTCAGGATGTAGATTTGCTGAAGCGGTTCGGATATAGTGGAGCAATCAGGCCTTACTAATCAGTTCCCCCACAATTATGTAATTTGTATAAATATAATTTCTGTAAAAAATTTGAACTTCATCTCAGAGATGGTTGACTTATACTTGAAAGAGGTTTATAACCAGTTAGTTTTTCTATGTAGTTTTTATGGTAATTTTCAAGCCAATTCATATCAAAGACCACCGAAATAGAATATATATATGATACGTCAACATGATTGAAGATGTGCTAAAGGGTTGTGATTATTTCAATTGTTACAACAAAATGTAGCAGTATCAAGTGTGATTGTAGTGTTCAAATTTACATATATTTAATAAATATAGAAGGTTACATTTCTTTTTCCATGGAAAATGTTGTGGAGAAATCTAAACGATGCTTCAACACATTTATGGGTTGCATTCCTAGTAAACTGATTGGTGTATATTAGTGCACCTCCCCTAAAGGGATTCCAATGAAGTCCCTATTGACATGGAACTAGCCAAATGCCATGCAACAATGTCGAAAACCAGTTGAGCTAGCTCTGTGGCTAAAGTATTTGGAAACATCTAGTTCCATCCATCACACAAGAGCGAGAAAGATTGGTGGCACCTTCCCAGCTCCAATGGGTCCTGAGGAGCAAAGATGTCACAATCGAGATTTAAACTTCGCTGGAGAGGATAACTACTTTAAGCCAGCTAGGCTAGACTCAATTGAAAAAATATATGAGATTACATATTAAAGTGATGCAAACCAGTTGTTCAAGTTTCTTCATTGTGGAGGCTTTCTATTACCTCTTCAATACAGAAAGTAGAGGTCAAAACAAGAGATATGCCATAAATCCACTTAAGAAATCGCTCAACGATCCTAACTTAATGGAAAATAGAAGCTTTTATTCCTTAATGTGAGTATTATAGATTTTGGGTGGTAGGTAGGGGTATGATTGTGGTGGGATACCTTTGTGTGCCTGTTATCCACCACCAGTGGGTGACCATATAGGATAAATTTTTCTCCACTTGTCTTCAACCGGCAAACAACAACCCCTAATAGCCACCAGTGTCTTCAATATCGTTCCAGTTGATCTCTGCTCCTTGAGCCAGTCATATGTCCCCTCGCCCATCGGTCGAGATCGTATGTTTGAAGGTGGGCCATCCAATCCTAAAGTTATGTCTTTCATTATGTAATCGGGTGCTTATGCTTGTTTTTCTTGGGCACACTTGGGTATGGATTATTGGGTGACTTGGAAGGAGGAAGGTTTTTGACTTTGGTCTTGTTCCTTCACTTTAAATGGGAGGTTAATCTTCAAACCTAGTCCCATGGGATCTTTCCTATTGGCTTATAGCTGAAGGATGGACACTACTTGGGAAACCTCGATTTTGGTAGCATGGTTCTGTTTTCATGTTCTGCCATTTTCACTTCCCTCTGCACATTACATGCTTTATTTCACAATCTTCCCTCTCTAGATCCACATGACCACTAGGTCTACAAGGCTTTGGTACTTCCCCTCCCCTTTTCCACATGCCTAGGTCGAGTTTGGAATTATGCCCTAAAGGTTGATGCAGCAAAAAATATAAGATAAAAGCATATCATGGCCACATACAAAAGAGAATAATACCATAAAATGCAAAAAATGGCCGAGACAATAAAATTTAGCACGTGGGCAAAAGCTAAACATGAGCTCCACCCCTTATCATTATGGCCATCACCCTGGTTCCTAGGGTCCCTATGAGTGCTCCCTGCATTATTAAGGAACCCATGTATGTCCCAACCCCTGGTGGGCAATGAATTGCCCAACCTTGATGGGGTAATCACTGCCATATCATACAAAACATGCTCTCATCCCCTGAAGCCCCGAGCAATAAAATAAAAGAAAAATAAATAAAAAACAAAAGACAAATGAAGAAGGGTGAAAAAACAAAGGTCAGGGTAACTCATGTGACACAATTACTCTCTCCTACATTCATACATCCAAAGATGTGGACATCCCTCATCATTACCACTCTTGAGCCCATGTCATTTGGCCTTGAGACCCTTGTGTCCCAATTCACCTCATCATTATCAGCATGACTCCTACCATTTGAAGAATGTACCTTGGACATGCCCTACCATTTAGGCATTGGGAACACTTAATAATGTTGTTTATTAACTGTTCCTACCTAGGGAGGTAACACCATTACATGCTCAAAGCCCCAAATTTGGAGAGGAAACCCACTATGAAGTCTCATTGGTGCCCTTGACTAACAAGCTTAATTCACTTAGATGCATTAATGAATTATTGTACCTAAAGGTGAGGAAACATATTAGATCTTATACAAGATTGACAAGTGGTTCCATCATGGGATTGACAACTAACTGGGGCCTGTTGAAGAATCTAGGGCAAATAAGTGTAGTGTGATTCTTCGTTACTTGATAACAATTTGTGGAGTCTTTTTACTTTTTTCTTGTTAACTTAATCTTCTTCTTCTTCTTCTTATTAATGCATGTGTGTGTACTTCATCAAACTGCTATCAAAACATAAGAACAAGAACACAAGATGTTGGCTCTCTGCCAGGGCCAAAACCTCTCCTCTTGAGAGGAAAACCCTTTAGTAAGTTTCTCTTATTGAAGCTTCTTATTGATCAATGCAAAACCCTAGACCCCTGACTTGAATATCCTCCAAGCACAAGTCAAGTCTTTTTGGCCCTTTGTTTCTTCGACACTTCCTCCTTTAGGCACTTCGACCTCCTCCTTCCGACACTTCGTTCTTCTCTTAATTGTTGATAGACCTTGTTGCACTTGCTCTAGAAGAGACACTTTTTGTTAAGTCCCTTTTCTTGTGATGATCCCTTTCTTCTACTTGACCAAATGATCTCTTTCTTCAAGGTGTAGGTGCAGACTTGATATTACTGTCATGCTGCCCTATATTTCTGCACGTGTGGTGATTTCCTTGATATGGTAAGCCCTTTTCTTCCTTTGCTTGAGTGTCCTTCTCCTTCACTTGATTGGGAGACCTTATAGGTGTAGTTTCCTAGCCCAATTAGAGAGATATGCCAACTGTGGGTTTCTGTTGTTATGACCTTAGGCAACCTTCCCTGTCCTCACACATGTGATTGTAGATTGCCCTAGAAACAATCCTTTAAGATTCAGTGTTCTTCCTTCCTTTGATGGTGAACTAGAGGTTCCCTTTCTCGTCTCTTTTTCACCCTTTACTTACTCATTTTCTGCGTTGATTTCAAAGGTAAGTGAGTGCGTTTTGGTGGAGTGGACAACCTCTATATATAGAGGACTGTTCCTCCATTTAGGCCGACTAGAAGGCCGACTTGAGGATAGTTTGCAGGTCGACCTGTTGTGCTTGCTTCAGATGGCTTCTTTGGTGGTGTAACATGCTTGAAGGAGCTTCTTTGATGGTGCCTTTGCATAGGAGGGGACTTGACTTTGCTTGGAGGTATTCTCTTGACCCTAATACATGGTGTAACATGCCCTTAAGGCCTTCAACATTTTCCTTTGGACTATTTGACTCACCTATAGCACTTAACATGTGCTAGACCTATTTCAGTGAGCAAGAAACTCATTGACATATATTATAAAAATAATATTTCTTTTCTTGAATAAGTACAAATATCAAAAGTACATTTATGAAGACCGAACCTAGTTACATTTCCTTCAACAGTGCCCAAGCCCATTAGAGGATCATATTGAACTTGTAGGGGAAGTGTTGAGAGCCATAGGTTTCCATCATGTGACAGAGCATTATCTCATTCCATGGGAAACATCAACAAAACAACTTTTTCATTGGCCCACATTACATGTGAGATGATGGACTTGTACTAGTGGTGCCCCTAATAGACTTTACACTATATATAAGGCTTTGGTAGTTGATCTGAGGCCCAAAGGAGGTTTGTCTCATCCTAGAGACATGGGAGGGCAAGCACTATCTTTCGTGTCCTTATTTGGAGCGGTCTACATGCTTATTTTTCATCAAGAGACCCATGAGACCATTACTTGTGCCCCAAAGCCACTTTGGAGCACCACATGATGATTTACTTATAGATCAAGGGGTCTATCATTCATGGGGCCCTCACTCTTATCATGATAACTTGAGGACTCAACGAGGCCCTCCAATGGCCCTTCTGCACCACGATTTCATTTTTGTGGCTCACTTTTAGATGACTTATTCTTCACTTTATGAGCTACTTTGTGGTCTTGTCACCAAAGACATGCTATTTACACATTATTTTATGACTATAAGGGCTATTAGGCTATTTCTAATTAGTAGGAGGATCATATAAATAAACGTGACTCTCATTTGTGAGAAGATCATCATCACTTGGGATTTTCGCACTACAAAAAGAATTCAAACTTGCAATTTGGGATTGTTTTGGATAATTATAAATGCACTTTGATATTTGGAGTTGGTTTGGCATCGTTTTGGAGCCTCTTTTTCGTGGTTTAATGGATGTATATACTTCATATTGTCTAGTAAGTGCTTCTTTTTGTTGAATATCTTTATGTAAATGTCTAATGCATATAATTTGTTCTCATGGTGAAGATTTATGGCCTAATTTATCAAAATGGTGTGAAATTGTGATCTTGGGAAATTTTGCATGTGTTACTCATTGATGATATGAAATGAATGTTTTCAGTGGAGAATTATTGTAATTTGTCTATGAAACTCCATTGACCTTGCTTAAATAGGGTAATTGTTGAAAGTGGCAGCTAGGGCTTCTACTTTTGGCCTCCTTAACGACCTAATTAGCTCATCTAAAACATTTATGACTCCATGCACCCAATGGTCTAGGTGCTAATCACATCCTTTGATGGTCATCTTTAACCTTTATCCACAAAATTCTTCCCTTCTCTCTCTTCTAAATCTTTAGGTCCCTCTCCTTTAAGCATCTAGCTAGGGCATCCTGGGAATTGCATTAGAGAGAGAATATTGAGAAACTGTTTGGATACGACTTCATTAGTGTTTTCTCTAGAGGATATCAAAATTTGGTTGAGTTCCCATGGTGGATTCTTCTCATATATTTTGATGCCCTAGGTGTGCCCTATAAGGGTATCCTAGTTTGAACCTATTGGATTGGTGGCTTTCTTGGGGGCCGTATGAGCTTGGTATTCAGTGGAGTAAACCTTAAGAGACCATTTCTTCTATCTTGCCTCGACCTAGTAAAGATATTGGAGGAATTTCCTCCCACATATATCCTAAAGCCTAGGTCCAGCGTAAGCCCTAATTAGGTCTCTCAAGAATAGCAAAAGCCTATTTAAGGTGTCTAAGCATCCTAAGAAGCTTCTTAAGAAGTCCTATATCATCTTGAAAGTCTTACCCTTAGGCATACTTATTGCTATTGAGAATCTTAAATGCTAGGCCTAGAATTTTCTCCAAGGTCTTTCTCGGAGAGCCTTTAACTTCATTGAAGCATTGAGCCCTTAATTGAGCCTCTCCTTGAATTGGCCTTTGGAATCACTTTTTACCTTGTCATTGATATCACCATTACAAGTGATTTCCTTCATATGAGGATTCCTCTCATCAATGAAAGTCCGTAAAGAGCAGGTGACACTGACTGAGGTGATGGTGGTCTTTATCCCATTGCTATAACTTGGTCTAGTTGTTGTCCTATAGGTTCCCCTCCTAGGGCCCTGCTAGATTGTGTGGCAACATTTTTGGCACCACTGTTGGGGAAGAAGCGAGTCTATTTTTATGAAATATTCTCCTTCTTTCTTAACGACAATATAGATCCTTATTTGATGACTCCATTGGAAGAACGAAGCCCTAGTTCTTCATTGAACTTTAAAGTCAATGCTTGTAGGGTGATGCGAGCATCTCTCAAGGCATTTGAAGTTCACCTTGGCAACTCCATATCTAAAATCTTATAAAAATTTTCATGGCAATAAATGGCTCATTGGAGAGGTCTATTTTATATGTTCCAGTATGATGATCCTCAATCCAATGATCATGATGACATTAGTAGCCAAGAGGAGTTTGAAGGCCTTTGTAATGAATCTCTTGGGAGCCATGAAATTGAGGAGCCCTCCCAATGCCTTGAAAGGGGGTTGTGGTTCTTCGTAAGATATGATGATTGTAGTCCACCTTGTTCCTTTCTTGATAAACAGGATGATGTGATTGTGGATGTGTATGAGCCATCTATCTCTTCATGCCTTATGGAGGATATGCTCGAGCTTGCTCTTCATTGGAATTTATGAGCTTGATCGTTGAGTTCTCCATTCTCTCGTTGCAAGAAAGGTTGCATGAGTTGGATTAATATTTTCCCTCCTTATCTATGATCCTTGATACATGGTCCTCATATGTTCCCGCCTCCCACCCTTGCCATTCATCAAGCAAATCTTGCAAATGGAAAATGTGATTTTTGGGTTCCCTGCGTCATAATGGTCCTTAAGGGAAACTATTTTTATATTAATCTAATCATATGTTGGTTATATTGGTTGTATGGCTGTAGTTAACACTTGCATAATATGATATGCGTGGTAGTGTAGGATGCATTACATATTGATTTTGTATAGCTAATATAATCATATCATGTTCTCATGTTAGAATAGGTGTATTTAGATTAGATGTGCATAATAGATTATAGTCACTTCTCTATATGGTTTTATTATTTGATGAAAATGTTGTCCTTTGAGATAACCCTAGGTCAGTTGGTTATGCTAAAGCATCTAAAATATTATGGGGTTTTTGATTTTGTGGATGACCAAAGAACAGTTAATTAAAACATGTGTTTCTAAAACTTAGAAAGATCTTAAATATAAATGAAGGGCTGTTTTTTATTTGCACATAGTAGTTTAAATTTTATGTGTGATGGATTTTTAGAAGAAAAAGGAAATGTAAATGATCGTATACTCGAACATAATACTTAATCATTTGCAAGAGGAAATCATTAAAACTGTGTTTTAATGATCAACATAATATAACTAAATTATAACAGAAACCTAATGCATTTTAATGATCAACATAATATAACTAAATTATAATAGAAACCTAATGCAATTTAACTTTCAAGACGAAAAAGTAGAAGCAAACAACTCTATAACTTAGTCTCTTAATTAAATTACAATTCACAGCGAATTAAATACGAAATTGGTACTCAATTAATGTTTTAATTGGATAATTGTCTTTAAAATAAATTATATGAAGAAAACAATTATGATAAACACAAAGAGAACTCACTAGAAGACAAGCCATGTGCAGATAACTCAGAATTCTTCATTGACATTCAAAAATCTCCAGCTTAGTACAATTCTGTTCAAAAACTAATTCGAAGGTGCAACCTTTAATTCTTTATCAGAATCATGTATTTATACAAAGAAAAGAGTTTTACAATTAATGCCTCATTGACTAAGCATGCTAAAATATCTAAAACTAAAACATAATTGAAGGATTCGATCTAGGAAGAATGCATCTGTATTTTGGCCCTGTTTTGCTGGAATCTGTTGCTGAGTCACCTCTTTTTCTGGATACGCTGGCAATTGACTGTTGTGCTGGAGTGATGTGCTGGAGGTGTTGGAATAATATGCTAGCAGGCTTTATTCATTTTTTGATATTCTTTCAATTTCTCCCAACGTTCAAAATTTGGAATTGTTACCTTTATAGCCTTCTGGTAGATTTCATCTACCTCGATGTGTTTAGTAAAGGTAGGTTTCACTGGAAAAACATGTTGAATCTCATTTTGAATAAAACAAATATTTTCAACTACTTCATACAAAGCTCTGCTAGTGATTGATCCTTTGATTGAAGATGATGCAGCGATGGAGGTTCTCATCTTTTCCAGCAGTCTTTGAATATAATCTATTATGTCCATCAACTTGTCATTCAACACAAAAATTGAAGACCGTCCTTTCTTGATCAATGCATCAATTCTTGACAGAAACCTGTTAATGCCAAATTCCAGAGTGTAGCATTTTTCTTCTAGCTGTGTTACTAAGTTCTTCTTAGTAAGAACCTTTTTTACTTCAAGGATTGTTTCAATTCTATCTTCTACTCCCAATTCTTCCAGCTCATATTTATCCTTGGAATTCAGAAATCTAATGATTCTGTTTGTTGTTGCAGGCATTGTTCCTAATTGATCATTTATTTTAGAAATAGCTTTGTTGCCTTTTTCTACCAGTTCTTTCTGTTCAAACATAATCGGGATGGAGGGCCAAATTCCTTTCATTTCGTTGATGATGTTATCCCAAATGATTTCTTTAACATGAGCAAGGGGAGTGCCAATGGCATTTTCATTTGCCGACTTCTTCCAATTCTCAATCTGAGTTTGGGTTCTGTGGAGTTCTACTAAATGATTGGTGTTAGACCTAGTTTTAATGTCTTCCAGCGGCTTCACTTTTTTCCCCAACTTTTAGATTTCTTCAGATTGAAGTGTCATCTTCTGAACTGCTTGGGCCAGTTCTATAGCATCTCCTTAAGTGACTGTGGTGGGTATCGCTAAAGGAATAGTAGTAATTGACAGTGCTTGTAGAGGAACCTCTGATTTCTTGGCTTCTTCAATGAGTCTTTCTACTTGGATTTCCATCTGTCTTATTTGTGAATTTTTCTCGATAATGAGCTTCATCATATCTGCCTTCTGGTTCTCTGCCTCATTCATTTCGTTAGCCAAAGGATCTCCAGTTGCTGGGAGTTTGATTTGTTTCCTTAATGCAACAATGTCTACATTCTTCTTTTTGATTAATTCCTTTGCAGCTTTAACATTTGCAGGGTCATAATCCATTCTGATTACCAAGTCTTCTAGTGTTTAAATCCTAGAGTCTTTGGCATGAGAAGAAATCTTCTCCATGTCGAGCTGTGATTGAATGGTGGCAAATGTGGCCTGCAATCTAGACAATGACATGGCAGTGTTAGTAGCAGAGGAAAATATAATCTCTCTTGACTGTTTATGCATTTCCATTTGATCAATTAAATGCACATCCTTAATATCAAACTCAAGAGTAGCTTTCTTGTAATCCACCTCTCCTTAGGCTGAGGTACTTGAGCTTGGAGAAATGCCATGTGCATTCTTCCTTTCTCTAAATCAACGACAGTTAACAATCTGCTCTATGTGCTAGATGTCTGCTTCCAAAATTGATTATAGATATTGATTTTTAAAGCTTCATTCTTTAGCTTGATTTCTTTGTAGATGTTCATTGTACTTTTCTTAGGCTCGCCCTATGAAGATGCTTATTTCTATGTGATCTTCAACTGCTGATTTTGAGAAGGCGCTGAAGTATCAGGAGGATCTGTTGATTGCTCTTCTCCTAATGTATTTTCAGGAATTTCCTTTGAAGTGTTAGGTTGTTGTTGTTCTGAATCTTTGCCAAGGTTTAGCCTTGAACTGAGTTTTGCCTTTTTCCTATACATAAGTTTAAAACCTGAGCTAATGATGTCAGTGTCCATGGAGAGGATTCCTCTCTATTTCTCTTTGCTGTCTTCTCTTCTTGTAGGGAGGGTGTATGCATTGTAGAAGAAGACACTTGCTATTCTTCTGATTCCTATAGAGTATTTGGTAGCCACTATGTTTGATTTTTGTATTGTTCAATCTCCAGCCTTGCTATATGAAAGTAAGGTGTAGATTTGGTGTCTACCCTTAGAAATGATTCCTAATGGGTCACAAGACCAAGTAAAACTCAAATCAAATTTCATGGTTTTCAATATCTTCTCTATTTCTTCTCCAGCGGCCCTGCTATTACAAATAAATTGAACAACCTGTGTCCTTCTATTCTGAATTGTGATTTCTTTTTGGCAGATGTAAAGTGAATCTGGTCCATGTTTATCATTTTTCTGATATATTCAAGTGCAAAAATCCTCATTGGGAGGTATTTAGGAAGCTTAAAAGGTGGTAGTTCACAACCAAAAACTCTAATCTTAGTGTAGTTCTCCTAGAGATACCAATCTCCAGTCTGTGCCTGCTGTGTAAGCTGCAAAATTTTCTGCATTTCTTCACTTATTCTGATCTCAGCGCTGCCACTCAAAAGATTCATGGCAGGATGAACAAACATGTCTATGAATTGTTTAAATGAATATTCATTTTGTTCTTTCCTGACCACGGTGATCCAAAATATTACTAACTGTTGTTCTCCTTTATCATCTAATTTATACAATGACAGATTTAGATGATCTCCTTGGAAGTATATGAACCTGTAGATTAGAACTGGAGTATATTTAAAAACCTCTTGAGTATCAAATTTCACAAACTGCGGGTGGATGGACTCTGCTAAAAACTGACTGAAATTAAACACAATGGTGGGCTGAGCATCATTAGAAAAGATTGAAAGGAATCCAATAATGACATCATTGACCCATTCATTAGAGTAACAACCAAGTAAGTAAGAAACCAGAGTGATAATTTGCTTCGCTGTTTTTGGAAAAATGGATGATGGATAAGGAGGATTCTTTTTAGGCGTGGGGACATCTTTTGAAAGGAATAACTCCAGGGTTTCAGTTCTCTTGGTAAAATCCAACTTTTCATATAATTCAACTAAGGCTTCATGAGAAAATGGAGTGGCATATTTGACAGTTGGAGCTTGCATCATCTGGTCAATGGATTCAAGGGTTATAGTAAACAGAGTTTGGCCCTGAGGATTGACAATGGCTCTCTAATCTGGGAGGTAAGAAGCTTGACATCTTCTGATAAAATCTGGAGCACTGAAGGTGAGAGGAAAGATGTAATATGGAAGGTTTGATTTGCATAGTTGAAGTTCATCAGTTTGGTTGACATATTTATCTTCTAGCCAACAATATAACTCAAAAAGATGAATATCACAATTGGTTTCTTGAATCATATAGTCTTTATCGGCTAAAGGCGTATGGTGAATGTCAATAGAGGGAAAAATGAGAGGGTTAACATCTTCCTGTGTTTTCTTCTGTTTAGGAGGCATACTGACAATAATTTGACAGTGGATTTTAAATTATAAACAAAAGAACATGGGTTTATAATGGAAAGAAGGTTTTCTGACAAATATATGAAGATGGGAAGTGTATATATAAACTCGGACGCTGTTAGGACAAACATTGGTGCTTTAAGAATCAATGGAATACCTGCGATCCAAGATTGACAATAATTCGAGGTCTGCAGACTGTGGAATGAGAACAAGAAGTTCGTTGAGGGTTTGAAATGAGTTAATAACAAAATATTTTAACTGGTGATGGTGCGAGGTTAACGGGCGATTGAAATAAATGGATAACGGGAATATGGAGGGAGGTGATTTAATTTGTCAACGACAAGCTACGTGTTAGCAGCAAGATGGCAGAGTAATCAACAATCAATGGTAAATTGTTTTTAGGAAACAACTTTTGGAGGGGGGGTGAGGCTATTTACGGTTTTGATGGAGGGGGGTCCGAAATCTTGCGATGGTGACACCTAGCAGGGGGGTGGTATGGTAATACAATTCATTTTGGACCCCCCCTTGCTGATAAAGTTCAAACGGCGGAGGGGGTCCGAAATCATATAAGAAACGTTGGGTTAAAATTAATGGTTGGGGATAAGCAGGAAGATAGGCAACGTTTAACGGTGGGCCCCGAAATCACGTTAAAATTTTTAATCCAATGTTTACATGAATCAGGATATATAGGGTAAAATGATAATTTTCGGGAATATAACTTAGGAAAGTTATATGGTAGGGAGGTAGGGAATGAAATATAATGCGCTGGGAATGAAGTATTGGGAATTAAGACTTAGGATAAAAAGTATGAGGGAGTGTGTAATGAAGGAGTGAATAAGGGAAATGAATATGTAGGGGATTATAATGTAACAAGGGGATTTTTAGTGTAAGAATGGGAACATGACCTCCTTCGATAAATTCTTCTGCATATGCAACATAGGATTAGCATGATGATGGTGCATTTGAGCTAGCAACCTTATGCATTCCAAAATTTTTAAATGAAGCTTTTTTCCTTTTCATTTTAGCTTCCCTAACATTTTATTCTACCTTCTTTTTTTAAAGCAACTAACACCTAACATTTTATTGATATGGATGCCTATCATAATCAATTTTTCCTCACATTTTTTAAACAAATTTTTATTTCTTTTGCATCCATATCCTACCTCAACATTTTCAAAATTTATATATCTAATATACTAACTTATCAAAACTAGATATGTTACAACATCGGCTCCATCTGGGGACTGCTTCCCCCTGTGAGGATTCAGAGAACAAGTAGATCCAAGTGCCTTCACCTCGGGCTATGGAATCTTTGCTGCAAAAGATACTCGCTTGCGGATTTGAAAATAAACTCTCCGAATATTTACATATGACGAATGAAATGAAAAACTAATACTGAATGTAGTGTTTCAAGTGTTTCCCATTGACTGGCAATGGGGAATACTCTCCTTCTAGATTCTGCGATACAAATGTGTTGTTCCCTTTGACTTCTACAATGCTGAATGGACCAAACCAGATATTGTCGAATTTCTGATGCTTGCCTTTGTCTTCTCTCATTGAATCCCATATGAGCACAAGATCACCCTTTCTGAAATTTCTTTCTTTTGCCTTTCTGTCAAAAAGCTCGTTCATCTTGTTTTGATACTTCTTCAGCTAATACTGGATTTCATCTCTGTCCTCATTTAGCTCAATGATTTGATTATTTCTCCTTGAAAAATCATCCTTTTCCTCATAAGATTTTTGAAGAAATTTCACTACAGGTAAAGCTAAATGAGTGGGAAAAATAGTTTCCTTACCATAAACCAATTGAAAAGGAGACTTGCTTGTTGACCTTTTATGAGAAGCTCTGTTTTCCCAAATAGCATGGATTAGATGTGTGTTCCAGCCCCTTTTGTGATCTTCAAGAGTCTTCTTTATAACCTTGACTAAGCTCTTGTTAGAAGATTCTGCCAACCCATTACCCTATGGATAGTATGGTGAAGAATGATGCAATAAAATTGAATATTTTTGACAAAATTCAATCATTTTTATATTGTTGAAAGCTTCTGAATTATCTGTTACAATTTGCTGAGGACATCCAAACCTTGATAAAATATTTTCCTCAAGAAACTTAATTACAATAGTATCAATAGCATTCTTTATAGGTATGGCTTCTACCCACTTGGTAAAGTAATCAGTAGCAGTTAAAATCCATCTATGTTGGTTGCTTGATGGAGGATGGATTTCCCCAATGAAGTCTAACCCCCATTGTAGGAAAGGAGCTTGAACTGACACTGGAACTAACGGAAATGATGACAACTTTTGTTGTCCTGCAAAAAGTTGGCATGGCACACAACTTCTTACCCTTGCTACAACTTCTTTGAAAAGTGAAGGCCAATAAAAATCCGCCTTCAAAATCTTGTAGGCTATTGCTCTCCAAGCATAATGTCCACCACAAAACCATGCATGGAACTGATATATTATTCCTTCGGTTTCATTTTGAGTTAGACAGAGGAGGAGGATGTTTAAAGGTTCTTTCCAATACAGGTTTGCATTGATGATGCAATATTTAATTGATTTTAGCTTTAAAGCTTTGCATTGTTTCAAACTAATATCAACTGGACATTGAAAATATATGAGGAATTGAACAATATCAGAATACCAATCAGAAAGAAGATATTTCTGATCTATATGAACAAGAATATTCTGGTCTGAAGGAAGAGGTTCTTGTGGATTCTCTCCTTCTATATGAGAAGGAGGTTCTTGTGGATTCTCCTCTAATATGAAGGAAGGTTCTTGTGGATTCTTCCTAGGTGACATTTCAACAACCAAATTAATTCCCAGTGCTTTGCAATTAGATTCAACAAACAATTTGGCTAAACCTTGGCCCTTCACAAGCTTTGTGGTTTTGATGTGAAGGCCAAATTCAAGGATTTTGGCAATCCATCTCCCCCTTTTCCCATCAGTATCTGACCAAGTTAAAATGGTTTTTACAGCATGATTAGGGACATATGCAGTAATGTGTGAATGCAACTCATAAGTTCTGAAAGCTTTGAGGGCTTGAATGAGGGCATAGGCTTGTTTCTCCATGATATCCTATCTAAGTTCAACATCCCTCACAACTTTGGAAAAGAATGCTATGGGCTGATCATCACCATTAATGTTTTTCTGTAGGAGTACAACAGTTAAAGTGGTTTCGGATGCAAAAGAGAATACATTGAAAGGTAGAGAATAATCAGGACTAGCTAATGTAGGGGTTTCAAAGATGGCTTTTTTGATTTGGTCAAAAGCAAACCTAGTAGAAACTGTCCATTTTACTTCATTATTTTTCTTAAGCATGTCAGTTATATTCTTTACTATCTCTGCATAATTAGGAATAAACATTTTAAGGAAATTAATTTTTCCAAGGAAAGTCTGTATTTCCTTCTTATTTCTTGGTAGAGACAATGTTTGAATGGTTGATACTCTTTTTAGGTCAATTATAACTCCATCCTTGAAGATCATATGCCCCAGTAATTTCCCTTCCTTGAAAGCAAATAAGGATTTCTTAGCATTAAGGGAGATACCAAATTTCCTGCATTTTTCAAAAAACTTGCTCAAGTGCTTTAGATGATTTTCATCAGAATCAGAAAAGACAGTTAAATCATCTAAATATATAACAATGAAATTAGAAGTTTTACCCATAAATGCTAGGTCCATGGCTCTTTGAAATGTGGCCCCAACATTGGTCAATCCAAATGGCATCCGGGCATACATAAATGTACCCCAAGGAGTGATGAATGCAATTTTATCTTGATCAGCTTTGCTCACCATGATCTAGTTATAACCTGAAAAACCATCAATCTTAGACATCCTACTAGATCCTGAAACTTTTTGAAGTAAATGATCCATTTTGGGTAATGGATAATTATCTTTTAGGGATGATTTATTCAGATTTCAGAAATCTACACACAACCTTTCCTCACCATTTTTCTTTAAAACTGGAACTAAGTTAGCTACCCAGTTTGAATACCTCAGAGGTAGAATAATGTGAGCATCAAGTAGCTTCTTAAGTTCTTTCTCAATAGTTGGGAGTAATATGGGATTGATTCTTCTTAATTTTTGCTGAAAGGGTTTTGCTTTGGTTTTAAGGGAATTTTATGTTCAATCAAGGCTGTGTCATAGGTTTTTAATTCACTATAAGACCAGGCAAACATATCTTTATAGTTTTTAAGAAGATTCAGATATTTAGCTTTTACATCCAAAGGTAGGGTTGATGATAGTTTGATATTTCTAACATCATCTCTTGTCCCAATATTACACTCTTCAATTTCTTCATCAGGTGTTTTAGACATAGGTTTCTTAAACACATCATTATCATAAAAATCTTCTCTAATGGAATCAATCCTTTAGGAATAAAATTATTAGACAGTTGTATGATTTCATGATCAAGAATTTTTGCCTCAAATGGTTTATCAGAATTTTGATGAATTGTTTCATGGACCTCTTTCAGATCTTCCTCAATCTGCATGTTTGAAAATTCTTCAATGAATTGCAAAAAGGATTTTAGTTGCTCATCATCTTCAAAAATCTGCCAATATTTTAAATTGTTAGGTATTAATGGTCTATATTTAACTTGGGTCTGATATTCTAACATTGTTGGCTGAGGAGTTTTAAAAGAGTTGGCTAAAACAATAAGTGAATCAACATGCATGTTTCGATCTCTAGGAATTGCAGTAATGTTAAAACCAAAGAAAAATTGTTCAATGACATCCCAAACTGCATTCCTATTGGCTCTTAGTCTTGGGTGTTTGGTTTGACAAAGGTTTCTAACTTGTTTTACAATAAGTTCAAAATCTGAAAACACAACCAAGTTTTTCACCTTTAAATCTTTAGCCATCTGAAGACCAAGCAAAAAAGCTTCATACTCAACCACGT
Source organism: Pinus taeda (assembly GCA_000404065.3). Taxonomy (NCBI): domain Eukaryota; kingdom Viridiplantae; phylum Streptophyta; class Pinopsida; order Pinales; family Pinaceae; genus Pinus; species Pinus taeda. The sequence goes on from APFE031219592.1 coordinate 219,925, forward strand.
TATTAGTTATTTCAAATTCTAGTTTACATGACTGAGTAATATTCTCTTTATTTGGTGATATCAAAACAACTCCTGCACCTTCTCCATCCTTTGAGCAAGGACCATCAAAGTAAAGTTTCCAAATATATGATTTTTCAATTTCTGGTTTGGAAACAATATTTTTAATAACAAGTTGAGAGTTTGATGCATTTTGTGAGGATAATGGAAAACAACTGAAGTCTTGGTCAACAACATAAATAGGGGAATTTCTTGCTTGATCAACTCTACAAACAGTGTGAAGGAATCTAACTTCCCTATATAACCTTAATTGTTCACCACCAAAAACTGGAATAGTTGCATAAGACATGTCCATCTGCAAAGATCCTCCAAGTTTGGCATAACATGATTTAGAAAGAAGCATGCCAAATTTGGGTGGGATGTCAGTGACAACAAGTCTAAGACTATACTTTTAACAGGAATTTGAGCTAAGGTGACAACTAGATCTTTAATCAATCCTAAGCAAGGTACTTTCTTGGAATCAAATGTGTAAAGGTCATGATAAGAACGTGTGACCTGTAACTGCAGCTGGTCCATAATTACCTTAGGAATAAGGTTGTGTGATGCACTAGAATCCATCATACAGTTATATAACAAATAATCATGAGCTTTCACAATCACATATAATGGTGGAACAATCTCATCAATTATGTCAGAACTAGGACCAAAAACCACAGAAGTTTTTTCATCCTGCAAACTAATAACATCTCCTTCAGCATCAACACTGGAAGACTAGATCCATTTTGACACTTGGTTTTTGTAACCCGGATTCTTAGAAAGTTCAGCCAGGGGAATGGAAATATTGACTCTTTCCAATTCTTTTTTAATATTGAAAGTTGTCAGAATAGTTTTATCAGATGGAAAAGTTTCAGTTGAGGAATCTGTAGTTTGAGGTGTTGGGGTCTTAGTCTGAATAGACTTTACTACAGGTTCAATAGTGGCATTGGCCTTAGGAGGTCTACCAGGGCCTGCTCTTGGTCTGAGATCATATCTTTTATTTAACTCTGCAATAAGGAATTCAGAGAAAGCTTGGTATTTGGAGAGTTGAGTGACTTTTTGTTCTTGTTCCAAAGATTGAGATGAAGATGAAGGGACAATGGCCATTTGTATTAGTGAAGAATCAACAATATTGATATCTTCAGTGATTACAGGGCTTGTATCCTGTGGCTGCTGGTCATCAATCAACAAAGGAGGCTGAAGATTTGAATCTGGTCTTTGAAGAATTTGAAGTTGAGGGGCTCTCCACTGTTGATTTTGATTTTGCTTTTGAGGCCTGAAAACGACTCGCTGAGAAGTTCTAGGTTGTGTTTCAATTTTGGAGATTCTATTAGACAAATTTCTAAGTAAATATGTGATTTCATCAATTTTCCGATCTTCAAGTTTGGATTTAGAAGAGGATGATTCATCAAGTTTAGCTTTTAATTTTCTCTGTTCTTTCTCTTCTTTAGCTTTAATTTTACCAGAAGCTGACCGATTAGCTTCTACCTCAATGGAATTTGTTTGCATGTCCTGTAATGTATTAAAAACTCTTTCCTTCAGCATAACCGCAAAGTCATCATCAAATGCTTTGGAAAATATGACTTTTGTAGCTGCTACTGGTGGTTTGCAGTCAACAGGCATTTTGTGGTAGGGTTTATTAAATCTTTTGATAAATTCGACAACTGGTTCACTAGGATTCCTCTTCAGTTCTTCGAATTCAGTGAGAAAATAGGAAACATCTTTCTTTACCCCCCATTGGTTTTTAAAGATGGAAATGAGTTCATTCCAATTCATAATAGAATTAGCAGCAAGTTGTCTAAATGAGACTCTAACATTTCCCTCTAAGGATTGTACAAAAAGTCTCATGTAGACATTTTCTTCCTCTATGTTCATATTGTTAGTGAAGTCTAGGAAGGCAACAATGTGATCTTCAGCTGAGGGGCCTGTTTCTCCATTGAATCTGGGTAAATGTTTAAGGTAGCAATCAGGAAAATTACCCAAATTTTGAGGAAGGACTAGTGTAGCATACCTTTCATGTACAATAGGTTGAAAATCCATGATAGCATGAGGAGTATGGGGTGTATGAGTGGATGATGATAGAGAAGAGGAAGATGGTGATAGTAGTGGTGAATTACTATGTGGGGGTGAAGAAGGAAGAGATGCCCTAAATAATTTTAAAGGAGTCTTAATAACCAACTTGTGGACCTAAGAATGTATATCCTCTTCAGTTTCAAAGAGTGGATTGGAATATATAGGAAAGGTCCCTTCAGGTTGTTTAGAAGTAGAAGATTCATGTTGTTTAGAAGTGGAATGAAATGAATAAGTGGTGGGGGATATAACGTCTGTAGGTTTGTATTCAAGTAAATGAACACCCAGGTCAGACACAGATTTAGGTGATCCCGGTGGAAGTGGGGGTTTTGGATGAGATTCAAGTGAATGAATAAGCAAAGTTGATTTAAAATCAACTCCCCTATCTAAGAGTTCAGCAACCCTTGGTGATAAGTGAGTGTACTCTGGATTGGACATAATGTTTTTTTTCTTTTTTACTAGAGGAATTGGCAACAGCGGTGGTATCGTACTCGCGTTACACGGGGTCGAATCCCATCGGCTACCTCTATAACCTCTAGGAGGGTCCGCCCAGGCCGCCTTGAACGTCCCTCGGGTATTCTTGGGGTTTGAACTCGTGACCTGCATAGCTACACGAACGACTTAGCAAATCATTCGCTTGCTACTAGACCAAACCCCCACGGCCTGGATTGGACATAATGTTGCTATAGGGATCAAATTGTAATATATCTTTAGACTGCAAGGCTGAAGTGGAAGAAGATGGTTCATGTCTTCTTCTAGAACTGGCCTTTCTCACAAGTCTTTCTAGATTTGACAGAGGACTAACTGTGTCAGATTTAGAATGGGATGTAGTGTGCTTAAAAAGTGCCAGTTTGGTACAGTGGAGTCGCCAGGTGAAAAATTTGGACCTATCTAGACCTTTAGTCACCATAAAGGAATAACAATTATATCGTCGACCCAGGAAAACTTAATGAAATTCGAGTCCCTGACAACGACGCCAATCTGACGTTGTCCTTTGAGATAACCCTACATCAGTTGGTTATGCCAAAGCATCTAAAATATTTTGGGGTTTTTGATTTTGTGGATGACCAAAGAACAATTAATTAAAACATGTGTTTCTAAAACTTAGAAAGGTCTTAAATATAAATGAAGGGCTGCTTTTTATTTGCACATAGTAGTTTAAATTTTATGTGTGATGGATTTTTAGAAGAAAAAGGAAATGTAAATGATCATATACTCATACATAATACTTAATCATTTGCAAGAAATCATTAAAACTGTGTTTTAATGGTCAACATAATATAACTAAATTATAACAGAAACCTAATGCAATTTAACTTTCAAGAGGAAACAATAGAAGCAAACAACTCTATAACTTAGTCTCTTAATTAAATTATAATTCACAGCAAATTAAAAACAAAATTGATACTCAGTTAAGGTTTTTAATTGGATAACTCTCTATAAGATAAATTATATGAAGAAAACAATTAGTATAAACATAACGAAATCTCACTAGAAGACAAGCCATGTGCAGATAACTTAGAATCCTTTATTGACATTAAAAAAGCTCCAGCTTAGTACAATTTTGTTCAAAAACTAATTCGAAGGTGCAATCTCTAATTCTTTATCAGAATGAGGTATTTATATAATTTTTTTTTTTACAATTAATACCTCATTGGCTAGGCATGCTAAAATATCTAAAACTAAAACATAATTGAATGATTCGATCTAGGAAGAATGCATCTGCATTCTGGCCCTGTTCTGCTGGAATCTGTTGCTGAGTCACCTCTTTTTTTGTATACACTGGCAACTGACTGTTGTGCCAGAGTGATGTGCTGGAGGTCCTGGAATAACATGGTGGTAGGCTTTATTCGTTTTGATATTCTTGCAATTTCTCCCAACGTTCTGAAATTGGAATTGTTACCTTTATAGCCTTTCGGTAGATTTAATCTACCTCAATGTGTTTAGTAAAGGTAGGTTTATTGGAAAAACATGCCAAATCTCATTTTGAATAAAACAAATATTTTCAACTGCTTCATACAAAGCTCTGCCAATGATTGATCCTTTGATTGAAGATGATGTAGCAAGGGAGGTTCTCATCTTTTCCAGCAGTCTTTGAATATAATCTGTTCTGTCCATCATCTTGTCATTCAACACAAAAATAGAAGGTCATCCTTTCTTGATCAATGCATCAATTCTTGACAAAAACTTGTTAATGCCAAATTCCAGAGTGTAGCATTTTTCTTCTAGCTGTGTTACTAAGTTCTTAGTAAGAACCTTTTTTACTTCAAGGATTGTTTCAATTCTGTCTTCTACGCCCAATTCTTCCAGCTCATATTTATCCTTGGAATTCAAAAATTTAATGATTTTATTCGCTGTTGTAGGCATTGTTCCTTAGAGTTGATCATTTATTTCAGAAATAGCTTTGTTGGCTTTTTCTACCAATTCTTTCTGTTCAAACATAATCTGGATGTAGGGCCAAATTCCTTTCATTTCATTGATGATGTTATCCCAAATGATTTCTTTAACATGAGCAAGGGCAGTGCCAATGGCATTTTCATTTGCTGACTTCTTCCAATTCTCAATCTGAGTTTGAGCTCTTTGGAGTTCCATTGAATGGTTGGAGCGCGCGGAATTGTAGCAGCACTATAGCAAGATTTACTAAACTGAGCACAAATTATGGGATGAGGCTAAGCAAAGCCAAGCAAGCACAACGCAAACGCAACAATAGAAAACCTTGGTATTAGAACTTACTTCTGATCAAATTCGAAGACTATTAAACAACAAATTTGAGGCGGGTTACTTCTCCTCAATCGAACAGGCACGCGCAACTATGACCTCTCTCCATGGGTCTTCAAATGCCTTGCCTTATAGTTCCAAGTTCTTTTGGATGACAGAAACTGTCCTCAGATAGGCGGCCTAGTAGGCTTTGATATTAATAAAAAAAAGAAAAATACACAAGGCTTATTACAACATGAGATCTCAGAGTTCTCCGTCAAGCGATGTCTTGAACATCTGCAGATCTCTCTTCCTATAGACTCCCTGACTCTACTCATCTAAACTACAATGAAAAAGCAGAAATAATTGAGGGTCCTTTCGTCATATTTTTCGCCGATGGTGTCTACTCAACTTTTCTGGTACAAAAGATTCTACCATGGTCCTTTCGGACTTCTATTTGAAGCATAGTCATTATCAAAATCAAATTCTTTTGAAGAATCATGTGCTGGCTTGGACTTGTTGAGCATCTTTTGGTAGTGATGTTCAATCATCTTAGAGTACTCTTCGTCCCAATCAATATCTGTTGGGTCCTTGGCATCCGACAGCTCGTTCCGTAAAGTAGATTCTTTTGCTTTTCCTTTTCCTTTAGCATCTTCATCTAAAATTATTGTCTTTCTTGATGATGCTCTTGATGATTCTCCCTTTTCCGTATTTGTCTTTATATGGTAGAGACCTTATTGCTGAGGTGTGTACCTAGCCAATTGTTTTCCCCACTTGGTAAGGAAAGATAGAGGATTGATCTCGATATATGGGAACGAATCTTTAAAGACATTTCTAATCGTGGGTGACCTCTATACTACCAATTCGATGCCGTTTAAAAGTTCCCATTTAAAAATTTGAAACATATTAGTGGAACTTTCAATTGCATGCTGAACCCATTCCCTGCAATTTTCACTCATAAAATCTTTGTTTTGCCAACCTAATTAAAAAATCATCGATGTACAGATTCTATTTGAAATCATCAGACTAATAATATGGATTACATTGTTATTCCAATTAGTTGAAATAACGCTTATAGTTACCAAAGCCTTTTGATTAATTATAAATTTTAATGCGTTGGGCTCTCCTTGTAAATCATCCATTTTTTGTAGAATCTGTATTTTTTCTGTTAACCTTAGATTTCCGAATTCATTAAACCATCCAGCATGCTGCTTAGTCATTTCTTCATTATTGCTTGTCTCAATTTTTCCGATTTGCTCATGACTAAAAACCTGTGCAAAAGGATTAGGAGTAATACTTTCCCTTAGTTTGAGACTATGATAATCCCAAGGAGATGAGAAAGTTTTGAGATATTGCAACGTATTTTGAATGCACTGAGATATCCTAGTGGTTGGCTTTTTTCTGCAGAAACCATCTTTTATCTCCCAGTCAGCAAATCCTTCAAAAATTTCATATTGAGGAAAATTGTCATTTGGTGCATAATTCTCGTCAAACCTTTGCAGAAAGGATGCTTCTAATTCCTCAAAAATGTCTAGGATTTTTAGAGATAGAATGTATTTCTCTACTTCAGGCTTAAAAGGAATAGTTTCAAGATCTAAAATTTTTGCTCCTGTGAAAACACTGAGAGCAAAATCAATTCCTCCAATAAGTTGATAGAAATTCAAAACCTTTAGGATCCATATCATTTTTTTTCAGTATATTCACTAGACCATAGATTTGAGAGACTTCCGAAAAATAACTTTACTTTCATGTAAGGCAAAGGATATACCTTTACCAGTTCAACATCTAGGCCTAAAGACATACCTACATTCTTGGATTGCCAAGCTTGGCATTTTTTGATCCAAGTGTTTCTTCTCAGTCTCATTCCCACAACTTTCTTGATTTCTTATGCAATATGGCTTGCATTTCCTTCAAGCAATTTGAATCTGTCAACAAATGTACAAAAAACTATCGTCCTGTGATCCTTTTCCTGGAATGGTAAAACAAGAACCTGGACAAGTCATGAATGCTTTATTCATATCCCTAGTTAATGAATCTGTCAAATAATTTGAATTACCCGGGATCCATTCGACTTCAAAATCAAACTGTTGGAACCAAATCTGTGATGCAAGAATTCTTCCTTTTGCAATTTGTCTTCATATCTTGGCAGATAAAAAATATTTGAAATTCTTGGAGTTTGTTCGTATTAAGAATTTCACAGGTGTAAGGTATAACTCAAACCTTTGTATCCCATTGAATATAGCCAGTGTTTCTTTTTCTACTATAAAATAATTCTTCTGGCTGGGTGTGAATTCAGCTGATGCATAGGCACAGAGTCTTTCTTCACCTTTCTCCCTTCGTTCAAAAAGAATAGCTGCCCAAAAATTTAAAAGAATCAGTTTGGAGTATAAGAAAACCATCACCTGGTGGTTGGAGTTTTGGCAATTGCTGACATTCTTCTTTCAACTGTTTGACTGCTATTGTTGCTTCTGGTGACCATCCCTCTTTGAGATATTTTCTGATTGGAGCTGATTTCTTTTTCAATCTTGGGATGTACTTGTGAATGTAATTTAGGACTCCTAAGAACCTTTGAATTGTTTTTGTATCTTTTAATTCATCTGGAAATTGGGTTAATTTAGTCAACACATGTGGTTGCATCTGAATTGCACCATTGACTACATGAATTCCCAGAAAATCTATACTGTCTTGAAATAAAGTCATTTTTCTTTCTGATAAAACTATGCCATGCTGTTGAACTTATTTTAGAAAAATCTCTAAATGCTCTAAATGGGTTTTTACATCTAGACTATGAATAAGAATGTCATCAATATATGTAACAATAAAATCATACTTGGAAAAAATGAAATCCATTCTTCGTTGGAAGAATGCAGGGGCGTTTTTCAAACCAAATGGAACAACTTTCCATTGGTAAAATCCAGCAAGACAAATAAAAGCAGTTTTATGCTGGTCTTCTTTCTGTATTTGAATCTGATAGTATCCAGACTTCATATCAAATTTGCTGAATACTTTGCTGTGCTGTATTTGCTGCATTATGGTTTTTGGCCTTGGCAGTGGATAATTAAAACTCTGAGTGATTGCATTTAGAGGTTTGTAACTTATCACCATTCTAGGTTTACCTCTGACTATCTCAGAATGATTTCTTACCAGAAACGCTGAACAAGAATAATGAGACTCACTTGGATCGATGAGCTGCATTTCTAACAATTCTTTAATTTGTCTTTTTTTTTCTTGCTCGTCTGAAGGAGTGCAAGGAATCAGTTTCCCTTTGACTCCATTATCATGCAACGTCACAATCTCTTGCATTGGAATTTCTACTACCCAAAACTGTTGTGGATTTTCTGAACAACTTTTTAGAAGTCCGTTATGGATAGCAGTTTGTTTTGTAGACCAATTTGGATCTATGCATGCCATTTGTTTTGATTTAGATTCCACTCTTGATTCATAGATTTGCAGAACTTCCTGCCAGTCATCAGAATCTTTTAATGGCTTTCTGACTCCTACCCTTTTCTGGCTATTTTCATGTCTTGCTTCTGAATTTGCAATAAACAATCTAGGTACAACAATAGCCTTCTTTTTCAGATTTATAATCAGCTTATCTTGGCTGATTGTTATTGGAAGCACAGAATTTAAGAATGGCATTCCCAACATTAAACTAGCTAAGGGATCAAAATGTTGTATTGCAGAAATCTTAACTATACTCCCCGCAACTTTTAATGGAATATTGTCTACATAATGAGTTAAACTCACAGATCCTCTTATGGTTTCAGACACCAGTATATTTTGCAACGGTTTCCACAGAGATTTAAACGGAGATGGTCTAGCCAAATTGTTCGAGCCACCGGTATCTATGAATGCATCAACAGATATCCATTCATTTTTTACTTGAACTTGAACCGGGATATAAATAAGGCTATTAGTATTGATTATCTTTTTAACAAAGTATTTTCTTCTATCCTATTGATCTCTGGTTTTGGAAGACTGGTGGAGGCTGTGGTTCTTTTCTGAAATGGGCAGAAAGAATTTACTTCTGGAAAAGGTAACACATATTTCTTACCTTTTTGTTATGACTGCTCTGACCATGAACTTTCGGATTCATCTTCTGAAACGTCTGTTGTTTCGCTAGTGACATCAATGTCACTTTCTTCTTCTTGTTCACTATAATGGAGCTCTTTTGAAAAATCATCATCTGAACAAGATAAACAAATATTCATCTTCTAGACACACTCTTCTTCTTCTGCATTTGATATTTCAGTCAAAATATATACATCTGAAATATCATCTTCCAATTCTACTATAGACCATTCATCTTGAAATTCTTCTATATCTATATAAGCTTTAAGTTTACTTGATGAATTTTGTAGGCACTTTCGTGCGAAATGTCCTTCCTTTTTACAAATGAAACAACAATTATTGTTTCTTGGTTTTGATCTTTTCTTCAAAAATTTATACTTTCGGAACGACTTTTTTGGATTTGAGACTCTCTTGGGTTTAAATCTACCATACCTCTTTGTTTTCTTTTTCTTTTTGAATGGTGTCCATGGTAGCATGATTTTGCAGACATCTGAACTGGGTGTGATGTCATGCACCTTCTTTTTCCAGCGTAAGTATTTAACTTTCTTTGTGATTCTGAAAAGAAGTTCAACCCAATAAACTTGATCTAGTCTTTTGTTCTGTACATCTAGATCTTTCATAATGAGGTCTCCTAATTGCCTGATAATTTTGACAAAAAAGATTTTTTTGAGCCACATCATTTGAGAGATTAGCTTTGAAAACCTTAGCCATGAAATCTCTACTGAATTGATCAAAGTACTTCAAATATTTTAATTCCATTCGACTAAGATATGTTATCAATTGCTTTTTCTCATAAACTGGTTCTGGCACGAACTGTGTCTTTAGCAATAATTCTAATGTAGACAATCCGGCTTCCATGACGGCTCTTCTCTCTTCTTCTGATGGTCCCATCCACCAATCATAGACTATACCAGTCATGCATTTTTCTGCTAGGACCATAATGGATACATTATCCAATTTTTTTGTAATCCGCATATGATATAGAGCACCTATCCAAATCCGAATTGATTCTCTAGGGTTTGAATAATTATCCAAATCTAGAATATAGCCACTTGTATTAGCAGCGTACAGATCTTCTTCAACACGTGGATACTTATTCACTTCTTTCAGGATATGAGCCTTGTTCTGATTATTTATGGATGGCAAGATAAAAGAAGGAAATTTGGAGGTAGCTTGATTAAGGGTCATCACTTCTTTCTTTGAAACAAAAGGTTTATCTGTTTTATATGCTTCCTTTTTTTCATTGGTTAGTTTTCCAGTGTTCTTTGAAGTGGACTCTTCTGCACTAATCACAGTTACTTCTTCTTCTGATTCTTCTTCTTCCTGATCCCAATAATTGGGTGCACTCATATCTATTTGAAACTTAGGGATTTCTTTGGCCTTTTTCTTCTGTCTCCTTATTCTTCTTTCTTCCTTTTCTATCTTTTCTGATTGTTGCTCATCATAGAGAAATTTCAGATTAGCATTTATCAAATCTGCTTGTTTTCCTAAGTCATCTAGAACATCTTCAGTGTGTGAACACCAAGTGGTTAGATAGTTTCCTATCTGGTATACCTGGTCCATATCATTTGGATTTTGTGAATTTTGTTCTAGTAAAGAAGCGCAGTCAACTCTTGTCGCTGGCTATCTAGTATTGGATGAAGAAGTACTGAATTTTGTTTTAGGCGACCATTTTCCTCCTTTTACAAATCTCTGATTTGCAAACTGGAATTCATCAACAGGTGGAGTATGACTAACATATGTTCGAAACATCTTATTTACAACAAAGAAAGGTTTTTCTTTTGGTATGTACAATTGATTTGTAGACAACATATACTAGTGGAAGAAATTGCTTCATTTAGTGAAGGAATATGACGATAAAAATATTTTCTACCACTGATAGGAGATTGTTCATTTTCTTGAATTGCTGGTAACATATGTTTTTTCTGACATGATTATAGGCCGAGGTACTTTTGGTCGGCCTAGAAGAATTCTAACACGACCATCTGATACAAACATTCTTTTAATATTTCTCTTTGAACTGTCTATGGATGCCAGAGATTTATATTGGATATACTAGTCATTAGGCAAAGCTTCTTTGTCATAATGAACACCTTCTACTTGAGCATTGCTCACTCCTACAACAACACAATATTTTAAAACTGGCTATCTTAATTTAGGATGTACAATATTGGTCAGCTGGAAAGAGGTTTGGATTAACACAGATAAATATTCACTGTCTTGAACCATTTCTAGACCTTGTACTCCAACTAAAGCTTTCCAACAATCTTTTAAGTGAATATCAGACAAACTAATGGCATAATATGGATAGATAGTGCCATACTGACATCCCGAGGATAGATTTCCAAGTATTGTCCCAACCCGAGCATGATCATATATGTTATGTCTGGTGTCGAAGACTTCTGCTATACAAGGAGTATTGAGACCATGACAAAATAATGGAGCTAATCCAATTCTAATTCCCCTGAAATGAAAATAGGAGAATTTCTTTTCAGCAACATATTTTCGGAATTTTTTAATTTCATCTTCAGAAAACAAATTGAGACCAACAATTTGTATAGATAGACCTGATATTTTTATCTTTAGTTCAACTTCTTTTAGCCAAACTTTTTTGGATAGATTAAACAAAGATGGAACAGGGTAAACTTCTTTAGAGCTCAAAACTGGTGGGTTACAACTTTCTGGATCTTCAATATTTTCATGTTCTACACTATCAGATTCAAGGGATCTACAGCCTACTTCAGATACAGATCGTCTATCAATATGTTAGAATGATCTTAAGAAATTGGCCATTTTGAACTTTTACAATCTATTTCAGAGATTGATTAAAGCAACTTTTATCTACACAACGCTTGTATTACAAATGCTTTTCGAAGGCTTCCTGGCTAACTTCAGACTCAATGTCATTAAGCTGCTTCACATTTTTCTCCAACTTTTGGATTTCTTCGGATTGAAGTGTCATCTTCTGAACTACTTGGGCCAGTTCTATAACATCTCCTTGAGTGACTGTGGTGGGTATAACTGAAGGAATAGTAGTGATTGATAGTGCTTGTAGAGGAACAACTGATTTCTTGGCTTCTTCAATGAGTCTTTCTACTTGGATTTCCATCTGTCTTATTTGTGAATTTTGCTCAATAATGAGCTTCATCATATTTTCCTTCTGGTTCTCTGTCTCATTCATTTCCTTGGCCAAAGGATCTTCAGTTGTTGGGAGTTTGAGTTGTTTCCTTAATGCAACAATGTCTGCATTCTTCTTTTTGATTAATTCCTCTGCACCTTTAACATTTAAAGGGTCATAACCCAATCTGATTACCATGTCTTCTAGTGTTTTAATCCTAGAGTCTTTGGCATGAGAAGAAATCTTATCCATGTTGAGTTGTGATCAAATGGTGGCAAATGTGGCTTGAAATCTAGACAATGACATGGCAGTGTTAGTAGTAGAGGAAAATATCATCTCCCCTGATTGTTTGTGCATTTCCATTTGATCAATTAAATGCACATCCTTAATATCAAACTCAAGAGTGGCTTTCTTGTAATCTGCCTCTCCTTTAGGCTGAGGTACTTGAGCTTGGAGAAATTCCATGTGCATTCTTCCTTTCTCTGAATCAAAGGCAGTTAACAATTTGCTCTGTGTGCTAGATGTTTGCTTCCAAAATTGATTATAGATATTGATTTTTAAAGCTTCATTCTTTACCTTGATTTCTTTGTAAATGTTCATTGTACTTTTCTCAGGCTCGCTTGATGAAAATGCTTCTTTCTGTGTGATCTGCAACTGCTGATTTTGAGAAGCTGCTGAAGTATCAGAAGGATCTGTTGATTTCTCTTCTCCTAATGTAGTTTCAGGAATTTCCTTTGAAGTGTTAGGCTGCTGTTGTTCTGAATCTTTGTCGAGGTTCAACCTTGAACTGAGTTTTGCCTTTTTACTATACATAAGTTTAAAACCTGAGTTGATGATGTCAGTTTCCATGGGAGAGACTTCCTCTCTATTTCTCTTTGTTGTCTTCTCTTCTTGCAGGGAAGGTGTATGCACTATAGAAGTAGACACTTGCTAGCCTTGCTTTATGAAAGTAAGGTGTAGATATGGTGTCTACCCTTAACTTAAAAATGGTTCCTAATGGGTCATAAGACCAAGTAAAACTCAAATCAAATTTCACGGTTTTCAATATCTTCTCTGCTTCTTCTCTTGTTGCCCTGCTATTACAAATAAACTGACCAACCTGTGTCTTTATTATGAATTATGATTTCTTTTTGGCAGATGTAAAGTGAATCTGGTCCATGTTTATCGTATGTCTAATATATTCAAGTGTAAAAATCCTCATTGGGAGGTATTTAGGCTGCTTAAAAGGTGGTAGTTCACAACCAAAAACTATAATCTCAGTGTAGTTCTCATAGAGATACCAATCTCCAGTCTGTGCCTGTTGTGTAAGTTGCAAAATTTTCTGATTTTCTTCACTTATTCTGATCTTAGCGTTGCCACTCAAAATATTCATGGTAGGATGAACAAACATGTTTAGGAATTGTTTAAATGAATATTCATTTTGTTCTTTCCTGACCATGGTAGTCCAAAATATTACTGATTATTGTTCTCCTTTATCATCTAATTTATACAATGACAGATTTAGATGATCTCCTTGGAAGTATTGAACATGTAGTTCGAACATAAGTATATTTAAAAACCTCTTGAGTATCAAAGTTCACAAACTGCTGTTGGATGGACTCTGCTAAAAATTGACTAAAATTAAACACAATGGTGGGCTGGGCATCATTGGAAAAGATTGACAGGAATCCAATAATGGCATGATTGACCCATTCATCAGAGTAATAGCCAAGTAAGTAAGAAATTAGAGTGATAATTTTCTTGGCTCTTTCTGGAAAAATGGATGAAGGATAGGGAGGATTATTTTTAGGCATGGGGGCATCTTTTGAAAGGAATAACTCCAGGGTTTCAGTTCTCTTGGTAAAATCCAGTTTTTGATATAATTCAACTAAGGCTTCATGAGGAAATGGAGTGGTATCTTTGACAGTTGGAGCTTGCATCATCTGGTCAATGGATTCACGAGTTATAGTAAACAAAATTTGGCCCCGAGGATTGACAATGGCTCTCTGATCTGGGAGGTAAGAAGCTTGACATCTTCTAATAAAATCTGGACCACTAAAGGTGAGAGGAAAGATGTAAAAGGGAAGGTTTGATTTCCATAGTTGAAGTTCATAGGTTTGGTCGACATATTTATCTTCTAGCCAATAGTATAATTCAAAAGATCAATATCACAATTGGTTTCGTGAATCATATAGTCTCTATCGGCTAAAGGCGTATGGTGAATGTCAACAGAGGGAAAAATGAGAGGGTTAACATCTTCCTGTGTTTTCTTCTGTTTAGGAGGCATACTGACAATAATTTGACAGTGGATTTTAAATTATAAACAGAAGAACAAGGGTTTATAATGGAAAGAAGGTTCTCTGACCAATATATGAAGATGGGAAGTGTATATATAAACTTGGACGCTGCTTAGACAGGCGGTGGCACTTTAATAATCAATGGAATGACTGCGAATAAGATTGACAGTAATTCGAGCTCTGCAGAATGTGGAATGAGAACTTGAAGTTCACGGAGGGTTTGAAATGAGTTAATAAAAAAATATTTTAACTGTTGATGGTGCGGGGTTAAGAGGTGATTGAAATAAATGGATAACGAGAATATGGAGGGAGGTGATTTAATTCGTCAACGACAAGTTATGTGGCAGTGGCAGGATGACAGAGTAATCAACAATCAATGGTAAGTTGGTTTTAGGAAACAACTTTCGGAGGGGAGGTGAGGTTGTTTACGGTTTCGATGGAGGGGGGTCCGAAATCCTGTGATGGTGACACGTAGCAGGTGGGTCATATGGTAATACAACTCATTTCGGACCCCCCTTGCTGATAAAAGTTGGACGACGAAGGGGGGCCAAAATCATATAGGAAACGTTGGATTAAAATTAACGGTCAGGGATAAGTGGGAAGATATCCAACGTTTAATGGTGGGGCCCGAAATCACGTTAAAACTTTTAATCCAATATTCACATGAATTGGGATATATGGGGTAAAATGATAATGTCTCGGGAATATAACTTAGGAAAGTTATATGGTAGGGAGGTAGGGAATGAAATATAATGTGTCGGGAATGAAGTATTGGGAATTAGCACTTAGGATAAAAAGTATGAGGGGAGTGTGTAATGAAGGAGTGAATTAGGGAAATTAATATGTAGGGGATTATAATGTAAGGAGGGGATTCTTAGTGTAAGAATGGGAACATGACCTCCTTCGATAAATTCTTCTGCACATGCAACATAGGATTAGCATGATGATGGTGCATCTGAGCTAGCAACCTTATGCATTCCAAAACTTTTAAATAAAGCTTTTTTCCTTTTTCTTTGAGCTTCCCTAACATTTTATTCTACCTTCTTTGTTTAAAGCAACTAACACCTAATATTTTATTGACATGGATGCCTATCATAATCAATTTTCCTAAGATTTTTTAAACAAATTATTTCTTTTGCATCCATATCCTACCTTAACATTTTCAAAATTTATATATCTAATATACTAACTTATCAAAATTAGATATGTTACAACAAAAAACATGGGCGATAAAGGTACGCCCAAGACAATTGCTTCCAACAATTATTTGTGATGTGCAGGATAATAGGTCTGCAGTCCCATAGGATTGCTGGTGTTCTCATGACCTCCTTGTTCAAGTACTTTTTTCTTGTACTCCACAGATATTTCATATCCCAGTTGGACCAAGATGTTACCCACCACGAATGGGTGACCCTATAGGAGATTTTTTCTCTTAGTCTTGTTTGCTCTTGGCAACTAACAACCCCTAACAACCACCAATGTAGCCAATATTGTGCCAGTTGATCTTTGCTCCTTGAGCTAGCCATGTCCCCTTGCCCATCAGTGGAGATCATATGTTTGAAGGTGGACCATCTAATCCTAAAGGTATGTCTTTCATTATGAAATCATGTGCTTATGCTTGTTTTTATTGGCCACACTTAGGTATGGATTATTGGGTGACTTGAAGGAGGAAGGGTTTCAACTGTAGTCTTGGTCCCTCACCTTAAATGGTGGGTTAATTGTCAACCCTAGTCTTGTGTGATCTTCCCTATTGGCTTATAGCTTTAGGATGGACACTACTTGGGAAACCCCGATTTTGGTAGCAGGGTCCCATTTTAACAAAGTTATTGATCAAACGTGAACTAGAACATCAAAATGAGAACTCTAGGAAAAAATACAAAAGAAAACATGAAAAACAATTCAAAAACGAAAAGTGTTGATTGTGCATCAACATTTATTATCTATATATATCTTATATATATATATATATATATTATTTGTTTGGGGTAATTTTCAATAATCATTAAAAATGACAGTGAAAACCAATTTTTTCTTCGAGGTAAATTTGCAACAAATTTTAGCAATGGTGTTAAAGATAAAATATCATTACTCTAAAATACCTTAAATTCCAATGATTTTTAGGCATGACATTAAAGATAAAATATTACATCTCTGAAAAGCTATAAAATTCCAACAATTTTTAGCCATGGTGTTAAAGATAAAATACTTATAATTGTTTTCAACCATAGCATTAAAGATAAAATATCATGACTTAGAAAAACCTTAAAATTTGATAATTTTTCAACCATGGAATTAAAATCAAAGATCATGACTACAAAAAAAATTAAGTTTTCAACATATTTATTGAAAATTTATGACTAAAAAAATTTAAAAATGAACTCCTAAATGAAAGAGTCATTATATTAAGAGTAATTTCTTTTTTAAATGCTAAAAATATAACTATTTTAAAATCTTAGCCTAAGACAATGTGACACATTGCAACAAAAAATTATTAATGAACCATCAAATTGACACACAATGTAGAGGAACCTGATCCATTGAAATGAAAACTTAAAAATCAACAATGAAATTGACACATTGTGGGGGCGGACTTGATTCATTATAATGAAAACTTCAAAATCAACTATCAAATAAACACATAATGAGGGTCAGGTTGCTAGTTAAGGATCGACATAGACCATGTAGAATATATATATATATATTATTATATATTATATATATATATATATATATTACTAAACGAAACAAAACAAAAAATTATAAATAAAAAAAATTTAAAAAAAGTAGTAAGCCAAGAAAATATTAATTAATATAAAAAATATAAAAAAAATACAAAGATATTATATATATATATATATATATATATATATATATATATATATATATATATATATATATATATTATATATATATTATTATATAATATATTATATATGTATATTTATTATTATAAAAAAGGACAAAAAAAACAATGTAAAAAAATATATAAAAAAAAGACAAAACAAAAATCAAACATAATGGTGGTGGTGGTGGTTAACGTCCACTGAGACCAAACTTTGGTCTACCGGACCTAAAGAAAAGAATTATTTAGTTTGATTTAAGATATTATTCCTATGCTCAAAAAGCTTGGAGAGAAGCCTCCCAAGCTCACTGTAATTTTGACAACGTAAAAGGCTAGGAAGGTCAGTATTGCAACAAAGATTTTGAAACTGAGATCTAATGTGGTTGTACGCGGGGTACTATAAGAGGAAGTGATTTTCATCCTCAATGTTCGTATTCTCATAGAGATGGAAGAACCTTTCCATCCATGGTGTTTTAGGAACTACCAAACGACCCATTTCACTATGGAGCTCATAAGAGTTCGTTCTAATCTTGGCTATATTAATTTTCTTCTTTGAGCTAGTTAAAACAGAGAGATACTTTTGATCTTCTAGGGTGGGGTTGATGACTCCTCATAATATCTTAATTTTCTTTTAGCTGCTAAATCTTTCTCACACCACATTTTTTCTTTGAACTTAGGAGTAACAATATTTTTAATGTTATTAATGTTTTGCAATGCAACATTCTCGTCAATCTCCCAATGGTTTAACCAGGCCCTGGTGTCTTTATACCAAGCTCGTTTGAGCCTTAGGTGGTTTTGGCTGGAATTTAAAGCTAGCTTAGGAAGTTTATGGTCTCCTATGTTATTGAGTTTGTGCTTATATAATAGAAGCCTAGTCATAGCTAGGCTCTTGATAGGGGAAATACCCACTTCTATAAGGAGAATAGGATAGGGTGTGTTGCTTTTAATTTTGAGGTTATACATTATAAATTTCTTCTGGATTTGATCAATCTTTCTCCAGGATTTTCTAGAGATGCTACAACCCCAAACCTCACATCCATATAAGATAACCGGAGTGACTAAAGTTTCAAAGAGGAACTTCTTTCTATCCCACATTACGAGGTTTTTTGTTTTACAATTATTTTCAAGACCAAAATAAGCTTTCCATCCCCCATTAATCCTTTTCTCAATGCTATAGTTCCAGTTGAGCCTGTGATGAATATCAATTCCTAGGTACTTGTAGGAAGACACTTCCTCCAAGTTACTATTGTCATACGTAAAATTAGCATAAGTGTTCTTCTTGGATTTGAGAATCATATCTTTTGTTTGGTCAGTATTAACAATCATACCCATGGTAGAGAAGAAACCTTAAGAAATATAAGTTGGTTATCAAGATCAGATGGCGATCTTGCGAGAAGAACAATATCGTCTGCGTAGAGAAGAAGGATGATGACGATCCCAGCTAAGATCATGCCAGCACATCCTGCTTCTTCTAAACAACCTTCTAGCTTGTCGATGTAAATTCCAAATAGGGTAGGGGAGAGGGGGCAACCTTGTTTAACTCCGATATTACACTTAATATCTGTCAACCACCCCTCATTTCTCTTTAACTTGGCAATTACATTTTTGTATAACCTTATAGCGACATCTCTCAACTCAAAAGGAAACTTTAGCTCTTCTAATATGTTCCAAAGGTTGTTTCTAGGAACTGTATCAAAAGCCTTTCTAAAGTCCACAAAGCAACAAAAGAGATTGGATTTATCATTGCGACATTCCTCCAAAATAATCCTAAGCATAACGAGA